>JAGFNK010000883.1:0-19215 GCA_025769875.1 Russula earlei | reverse complement strand
GCGGCGAATTGGGTCATACTACTATACGCCCGGGAGGAAGATTACACAAAGGAACAGGTTTGCATGGCAGCCTTGAATCATATGCTTCTGCTACCGGCGTTCGGGAAACAGCTATTGAATTCTTAACCGAACATCCCCAGATTGAGAGCCTGTTACGGGATTATTCTATTAACGAGTTGACGAGTCAAACAGTATATGAGTGTGCCATGAGAGGTGACTCTATTGCGAATATGATATTTGAGTTTACAGGGCAGATATTGGGTGAGGCATTGGCCAATTTTGTGATGTTCTCTTCCCCTGAAGCCATTGTATTATTTGGTGGCTTAACCAAAGCGGGTAACCTGTTGCTGAACCCTACCCGTAAGCACATGGAACTTAACCTGTTGCCCATTTTCCAGAACAAAGTGAAGCTGCTCTTTAGCGAATTACAGGAGTCAGACGCGGCGATATTGGGTGCGAGTGCATTGGCCTGGGAAATGTAGTTTGGGGTTCATTAAACGATTGACTGTGAACTGTAGTCTATGATCTGATTATCAAATCAGAAATTGCCTCTTGCCATGAAAAAGATCTCCTATATACTGGGCTTGTTATGTACCTGTTCTTTGTTACATGCCCAATCCATTAGCTTTACCAACGAAGAGATAGCACGATTGCAACAATTGGTTGTTACTGACAGGAGTGCTAAGAAGCAATTCTCTTTGTGGGAGAGAGCGGCTACGGCCGCCCTGCGTGATGCTCCCAACCCGATAGATACCATTACTACAGAAGGACGCTTACAGGGTGATCCTAAAAAAGTGGCTACACAGAACGCATTGGCAGATATGAAGAAGATGTATGCTTTTGCGCTGGTGTACCGGGTAAAAAATGATACTGCTTATTTACAACCGGCTATTAACTTCTTAGTAGCCTGGGCGGCTAAGAACCATCCCAATGGCGACCCTATTGATGAAACGAATCTTGATCCTGCTTTTCAATGCTATGACCTTATTAAGGAACAGGTGCCACCTGCCTATAAAATATTGATTGAACAATGGTTTCAGCAGGTAGCTATGGCGGAAACAAAGAACAGGCGACCATTGGTGATAGCGAATGGCAGGTCTAATAACTGGAATTCTCATCGCCTGAAGATTGAGGGTGAAGTGGCCTGGTGCCTGAATGATGAGTCACTTAAAAAGTATGTGACAGAGAACCTGGAACGACACCTGGCGGCTAATTTGAATGCGGATAGTACCTCCTGGGATCTTATTGAGCGGGATGCTTTGCATTATCATTGTTATGACTTACAGCCCCTTACTCATTTAGCCATTATCATACAGAAAAACACGGGTGTTGATTATTATCATCATGAAACAAGTACAGGCGCTTCTATTAGTAAATCATTGGATTATCTGATCCCATTCGTAACGGGAGAAAGAATACACCCGGAGTTTGTACATAGCAGGGTAGCATTTGATGCAGCACGTGCCAAAAATAATGAGCCGGCTTATGTGGCAGGCAATCCCTTTAAACCCACAGAAGCATTGGGCGTGATTACGGTAGCTGCCTGGTATAAACCGGAGCTGCCAGGGCTTGTACAAAAGCTAAAGAATAGTACTGAACGCTTTCCTGATTGGCAATCTGTGGTGAATGAAATAACAAGGATCCGATAGACCCCACATTATTTAGGAAGCCTTGTCCAGGCGATAAAATCGGTATTAGGAATTGTGGGAGCGCCAGCTTGTCTTAATAGGGTAACTAACTGACCACGATGATAAGTACCATGGTTAAAAATATGCTGTAGTAAAAGATAGATTGGCTGGCTAAAAGGGTCGCCTTTTATATTCTGATAATCCAGGCTCTCTGGTAGCATACTTTCTTCCAGGTTATTTACAAAGTGTACGAATTGCTGGTCCTGCTTGCGTATGGCATTGCTTATTTCTTTGATATCCCTATTAAACGCATCTTCCAGGGAAGTAATGTTGGGTCCTTTTTGTAAACGGTTCCACCAAACAGTTTCTGTACTCCACAAGTGAAATACCGTTAGCCAGATACTATTAAAGCTGCTGATAATTTCTTTGTGTAATTGCTCATTGTCAAGTGCTTCTGCGGCAGCTAAAAGCCTATCGTTTGCCCATTGATTATAGGTGACATATTGTTGAAATAGTTCTTTCATATAGGGTAGTATTATTACCTTCGAAATTACGCATACAATCCTGCTTTTACCAACTGCTCCTGGATAAATTGCTTGTCACTTTCTTCTAATTTGATATCAATAGCGCCTGCATTTACAATGGATTGCCCTACGTTGCGCGTTCCGGCAAGTGCAATGGTAATACCCGGTTGGTCAATCGTCCACCGGAGAATGAGCTGGCTTAGGGTAGCATATTTACTATCGGCCAGTGGCTTGATCTTGTCTAAGAAACCATTCACTTTTACCACGCTTTCCCCGCTATATACAGGTAAGCCTGCCCGGTGGTCTCCTTCGGGAAAAACATGTCCTGGTTTTATTTTGCCGGTTAGTAATCCTCTTTCCAGTGGACTATAGGCTAATATACCTATCTCATTTTTGATGGCATAAGGAACCAGTTCGCGCTCTATATTTCTGCGGAGGATGCTGTAAGGTACCTGGTTAGAAGCAATGGGCAATACAGCATTAGCCTGCTGCGTTTGCTCCATATTGTAATTACTAACGCCTGCTGCGCGGATCTTGCCCTGTTCTTCCAATCGCAATACAGCTTCAAAGGTTTCTTCAATAGAAGTGGTAACATCCGGCCAGTGTATCTGGTAAAGGTCTATATAGTCAGTTTGCAATCTGCGCAGGCTGTCTTCACATTCTTTAATAATGCTATCTCTGCCGGCATATTTGTATACATCAATGGGTTTGCCATTATTATCTACGCTTTTGAAGCCAAAATCACCCATTGTATCATCCCATCGCATTCCAAACTTGGTTAATATTTGTACTTTATCCCGGGGAATACCTTTGATAGCTTCTCCAACAATCTCTTCGCTTTGTCCCTGCCCGTAAATAGGCGCTGTATCAATAGAGGTTACCCCTAAACTATAGGCTGCCCTGATGGCTTCTATCGCATCAACTCTTTCTGTTCCACCCCACATCCAGCCTCCTGCAGCCCAGGCTCCTAAGGTAATGGCAGATAAATACAATTCTGATTGTCCAAGCTTTCTGTATTCCATTTTATTGTAGTTTTATTATTGTGTTCCCGGCACATATGCACCGTTTTACGCACAGGACAGTAGAGTATTTCTCACGGAAGGAACGCAAATGTAGCCGGGCCGGGCAGATATAAAAAAACAGAGTTTACTCATTATTTAGATAGTATAGATCGTACCAACTTTAATAAATTGATCGTTATGGCGGAAAGAAAAACAAGCTCTACCAATTACAGAAACCAATCATTCCTGGAAGAAAAGTGTTCTTTAAACGAGTTGTTGGATATACTGAGCAAAAGATGGATGTGCGATGTTTTATTTAGCATTGAGGAGGGGAATTGCCGGTTTGGCAGCATTAAAGAACAGCTTGTTTATATAACAGATCATATACTGGCCGACCGGTTGAAAATACTGGAAAGATATTTACTGGTAGCACGTACCCTTAACGAAGCAGAAGGAAGAACAGAATACACGATCACAGAAAGAGGCCTTGAATTATCGGCATTGTTAGATACCATGTGCACATTCAGCGATCAGTTGTTTGCTGATTAATTTTTGTTCGGCTCGCAATGAACTATGTTTTTAGGAGGTCATATTATTTGTTATCTTAAAACATAGTTCATGAAGAAGATCCTCTTCGCATTGGTTGTGATTATGACCATTTTGGCTTGTTCCAAATCTGCAGAGAATACCCAGGCCCAGTTTTCCGGTCCTTATTTCCCTACTGTTAGAACCATCATTCAAAACAATTGCCTTAATTGTCATTCACCCAATGGTAATTGGGTGGGGAGGCCCGTAGACCTGTCTACTGATAGTATGATAGTAACACTTGCGACAGCTATTGACATTAATGTAGTTAGCAGAAACATGCCCCGGGGAAGTCAGCTTAGTCAAAGTGATATTGATACGATTGTTGCATGGTATCAAAAAGGTGGTAAAGCAACAGATTAACTAAACAGTTTTGGCCTTTCCTGGTAGCAATGGTTGCAACAACAGGCTTAAACCTACTACTGCAACGGCGCCGGCTACATTCAACCATAAAAAGCCAAGCCCTATTACTTCATATCTATCCAGCAGGAACAAAGTAATCACCAGGCATTCGCCTATTACCGCTGCTATAAAAACCGCATTGGCTTTTATTCTTTTCATATAAAAGCCTACCAGGAAGATGCCCAGTATTACACCATAAAACAGGGAGCCTAATACATTAACAGCTTCAATTAAACTACCCATACTACTGGCAAACTGGGCGGTAATAATACAGAAAACTCCCCAGCCTAGTGTATATAGCCTGGACCACTTATAGTCATATTCACATTGCTCAATGTTTGTATTATCATATTGTTCCTTCCTGCTGAAGCGCATGTGAAAATCTATCATGGTACAGGAAGCAAGAGAGTTTAATGCAGCTGCAATGGAGCCCCAGGCAGCTAAAAAAATAATAGCGATCAGCAGGCCTACCATTCCTTTTGGAAGATAATCTACCACGAACCGGAGAAAAATATAATTGGTATCGCTTACATCTGTTTTGTGCAAAGCTGTTTGTAATAATTTCTTATACCCGTTGCGCATCTCCTGCACCCTTTTACCGGCTATGGCAATGCTATCCTTATACTGTTCTGCATTTAACACATTACCTGTATAGGCATTTACATAATAACGATAGCTGGATTGTGCCTGGTTAAACGATTGCTCTGCAGCTGCCAGTTGTGCTTTATAGGGTGTAGCAAATGCCTGTTGCTGTGTTGCATTATCAAAATATACGGGGGCCTGCCTGAATGAATAAAAAGTAAATAATAAGGCACCGAGTAAGAGTATCAGGAATTGCATAGGTACTTTTACCAACCCATTCATCAATAGCCCGAGCTTGCTTTCTGTATCATTTTTGGCAGTGAGGTATCTTCCTACCTGGCTTTGATCTGTTCCAAAATAAGAGAGCGCCAGGAAAAACCCTCCTATTAACCCGCTTACTATATTATACCGGTCTTTCCAATCAAAGCCCTTTGGTGTAAAACCTGTAGTGATCACATTTAGCTTGCCTCCTGCCCCACTTACTTTTAGCGCATCGGTAAAGCCTACTCCTTCCGGCAATAAATGCACGATCATATACCCTGCTACAAACATGCCTGCGAATATGATCACCAGCTGTAACTGCTGGGTATAGGCAACGGCTTTTGCACCACCGCTTACTGTGTAAATGATCAACAGGCCGCCCATTACAATATTGGTCCAGAAGATATCCCACCCAAGTAAGGAGGATAAGATGATGGAGGGCGCATAGATACTGATACCGGTGGATAAACCACGGGATAACAGGAACAGGAAGGAGGTAAAGGTTCTTGTTTTTATATCAAACCGTTGCTCGAGGTATTCATAGGCGGTAAATACTTTTAACTTGCTAAAGATGGGTACAAACGTGATGCAAAGCACTACCATCGCTATCGGCAAGCCAAGATAATATTGTACAAAGCGCATTCCATCTGTAAATGCCTGCCCGGGCGCGGAGAGAAAAGTGATAGCGCTGGCTTGTGTACCCATAATACTTAACAGCACGAGATACCATGGCATAGACCGGTTACTTAAAAAATAACCTTCCAGGTTTTTCGTGGTACGGCTTTTATACAAACCATAGGTAATAATGCCGGCCAGGGTAACTGCTAGTACTATCCAATCGAGCCTGCTCATGTAAATGATTTAGTAAACCATGCAAATAAGAGAATGAGTATTGCCAATACAACAATCACCAATATATACCATTGGTTCCACGACCTGAAAAAAGGGATATTGTTCTTTGCGTGCATATACTTACTTCTTTCCCGGGTTAAGCAAACTGCCTGCGCATACGCCGAGTATTAACCCAATCACCAAACCGAACTTAATGCTTTTGATCAACAGGCCTATGCCTAACCCTATCAGGATGATGGTAACGCCTCCTATCTTTCTTCTTTGCTGTGGCATATTAATTGTTTTTTGGTAAGGCAATCAAATTAGCCATCAATCGATACGCGCCTGGTACGCCTGCAGGCAATTGCCTGAAGAAAACAAGGCTTGCATACACAAAATTTCCTTTGCCATATTTAGCTATCAAAAGGCTTCCGTTGCTTTCTTTTTCACCGGTATCATTCATACCCAGCAGCGCTTCATAGTGACTATCTGCCTGCTCTGCCTGGTAAGTACTACGTTCCTGTACCCATCCTTCAAAATCCCGTACAGTGATCTTGTTGGGATAATTTAAAGCGGGATGATCCGGTAGCAGGAAATGAACCGTTGCATTCTCTTCTGTAACACGGGAACCGCTATTGATGGTAAAAGCGTAAGGGCCGATCTTTGCCCTGCCACTGGTTGTTTGATTGTTCCGGTTATATTGTACAATGAGGTTACCACCATTTTGTACATAGTGTATCAACACCTCGTATTTAGCAGTGAGGTAATCGTACATGTTGTATGCACGTACACCTGTAACAATGGCATCAAAAGCCTGGAGGTTGGCTGCTGTAATATCTTTATCTGTCAATAGCACTACTTCATATCCCATTTGTGTTAAAGCCTGTGGAATCATATCCCCCGCTCCTGCTATATACCCTATTCTCTTACCGATGATTTGTATATCCAGTTTTACCAGATTGGCTTTTGCGCGTGGGAAATAAGTAATGGTAGGTATATGATCGTACGCGATCGTTTTGGTATAGCTATCATATAACAGATTGCCTTTCCGGGCAGTAACACCTATTTCTTCTTTTACATTGTTTTCTTTGGATAGCGGGTTAAAGCTACCTGAAACATACGCATCCCTGCTTTGTTTAACGCTATAGTCAAAAGCCTTTTGATCGCTGCTCCAGTTGGCGGAGAATTGTTGCTGTACCCGGTAAGTAGCGGTATCGGCTATATTTGATTTTATATGGATCTCCGCCTTTGCAGGACTATTATTGAGTGAAATAAAATTATCGCTCATATAATTCAACTCTATTCCCGGCAGGATGGCCAAAGGCTGGTACAGTTCTCCTTTGGCAGGGTCAGTATATTTATACTGTATGGGGCGTTTAACAGCGAATTGCTTTCCTGCTATCTGTATACTAAAGATGGCTGTAAAGGCAGGATCGTTTTCTGCTTTGCCTATCAGTAACTGATCACGTACATCAAACATCCCTTCTGTTTTAGGATACTGTAACCAGTAGGGTTGTGAAACAGGTTCCCGGTCACTTAACGTAAAAGAATAATTAAGAGATACATTCTTGTTGTTGTCTAATACGTATTGCACTGTTGTATCCAATTGTGCCGGCAACCAAAAAACCTTATCATGCTGCTTAACCGCCATCAACTCCTGCTGCCTGGCACTCGTGGAAGATTGCAGTACAATATGGGTAAGTATGGGATGCAGATCAGAACGATCGTTTACTGCAAAGCTGATAGCAAGGTTACCGCCCTGTACAGCGAAAGGTTGCTGGGTAATGGCTTCAACGGATAAGCCTGCACATGCTTCTATAATATCCTGTACTTCCTGTAATTTTTTATTACGCCAGTTGCCCGCGGGCAATGCTTCTATTGCTTCGTATATTTTCACCAATGCGGGAACAGACAATACAGGTTGTTGTATATTGAAATGATCAATCACTGTATTGATCATTTGCTGTACTTTTTCGCCGCCCGGTAGTCTTTTCCAATCTATTGCAATATGATCCATCAGGCTGGTATGAGGGGTATCACCACCGGTAGTAGTAAAGTATTCCAGCACCTGTCCTTTTCTTCTTGGCCTTCCTTCGCCCTGGCTTTTATGCATGCTTCTTGCCTCACCACCTATTTCACCATAGCTCTTTCCTAAGAGAGGATTAAAGCCCCCGATATCTATTTTCAGCTGATCCTCGGAAGTAGTATTGGCATTACCAAAATTAAAAGTGTTCCATAATATTCTTTTGGCCTGCCAGGGTTTTACACCATAGTTAAATTGTTCAGGAAATTTAGCAGGGTCTGCTGCTGCTTTGAAAGCCTCATTGGCTAATATGGCAGAGGCAGAGTGATGCCCATGTCCTGCTCTGGCATCTGTAGGAAAGCGGGTAATGATCACATCCGGCTGAAACTGACGAATAACCCATACCACATCGCTTAGTATTTTTTCCTTATCCCAGGTGCGCAAGGCTTCTGCTGAATTCTTACTAAAGCCAAATTCATAGGCCCTGCTGAAGAACTGCTCTGCACCATCTATCCTGCGGGCTGCCAGCAGCTCCTGTGTACGTATCATCCCCAACTCTACTCCCTGCTCACTACCCAGCAGGTTTTGACCGCCATCGCCTCTTGTTAAGCTTAAGTAGCCTGTACGGTATTGTTTTTCTTTGGCGAGATAAGGTAGTAGTGCATTGTTCTCGTCATCAGGATGTGCTGCTATATACAGTACACTACCTAATACGTTCAGCTTTTGTAGCTGGAGATAAATATCTGCACTGGTATTGGTAGCAGGTAACTGGGCAAAAAGCGAGCTATGTAAAATGAATACTAAAAAAGATACAACGCCTGTAATAACAACTTTCATTCTGTATTTTTTGTCGGGTACGAAGATAGTTATTGTCCTACCAGGAATACTGCATTGCAGAATAGCAGCTTCCCGTTTTCCCAGAACAAACGGAACAAGGGATTATCACTCAAATACACGATGGAGCCGTTGCCCATTTCATCTACACCAAACAGTAATCCATCTTTTAGTTTGGGTTTTAGCTTACTACCAGTAAACCCTGTTACATAACTGTCCTTTTTTATCACACCTACATTCCATCCATCTTTCAGGAATTCATAGAGGTTAGGGTCTTGCTTCAGGGTATAATAATAGCCCGGGTAGCCAAATGCAAGAGGATGCGTATTATCCAGTTCTACTTTATAGATAGCGCCCGGAATGGTATTGGTCAGGTATTCATTATTACGGTCAGCATATTTTTTAAGTGAGGCATAGTCATCTTTTTTAGCAGCATTTTCATCTGCTTTGTCTTCTTTCATCTTCAGGCCCCAATCTCCACCAGCCATTTGTTGTACAGCGCCCTGTAGTGCAATGATCTTTCCACCACTTCTTACAAACTCCTTCAATTTATCCACTACCGGCTTATCATTCAGGTTACGATAATAGCCATCGGGCAAGATGAGTACCGTATAATTCTTCAGGTTTACCCTTTGCAGATCGGCAGCATTGAATAAGCTAACAGGGTAATCCAACACCTGGTCAAAGAGATTCCACACTTCGCCTGCATCAGTGGAAGATACCTGCTCTCCTGTTAATAACGCTACTTTGGGAGCGGTGATAAACTTAATATCCGGGCTTCCAAAGTCTGCACCTTTATCCATAAAGCCTGTAGCCACCATATCTGTTGGTATATTGAATTGCTTCGCAGCTTCTCTTACCACCCGTGCCCAGTAATTGCCATTGTTATTGGTTTTCAAAACGATCAATGTACCACGGTCGTAGTTCTTATTATTACTGGTAAAAGGCTTTTCTGCAAAACGAACTTTTACATCGTTCTTCAACAGGTAAGCCAGCATCCGGGCACTGTTTAACGAAGTATAGGGCACCAGGAATCCATAAGGGGTAGTGGTGCTGGTATCAGCCTTATTGGCCACTGCTTCTGTTGGGCTGGCTTCTTTTACCGAACGATCTTTTAAAGCATACCCTTCTACGCCATAAGCATATGGAATGCTCCAGGCGGTTATATCGTAAGTAGCACTATCACTTAGCTTACTGGTAGGCTCAAACAATACCCGAACCAATGAGCTTTTTGGCTGGTACATGGAAACTGCAATGGAATAAGTATCCAGCTGTGCCTCTTCTTCTTTACCGGTGAAATAGCGAAAGCCTTTTACACGACCCTGTACAGGTGTATATTCAATGGCGTTCTTATTCAGCAGGTCTTTTACAGCAGCTATTTTGTTGGCATCACTACTACTTACTACATAAGTAACATATAAAGCGTTCTTTGCATTGCGGTTATTATCAAAGAAATTCTTGTACTCATCAATAACACGCTGTGCATTTTTGGAAGTGGTTTCAATAGTAGATAAACCAGTGGTATAATGATGCTGTATCCTGTCCCCTAGTGTTAAGGTATCACCATCATCTTTTACCACGCCCAGTCCACCGCGGCTATGGCCACCTTGTTCAAACGTCATTCCTATAGCGCCATTATACAGGGGATAAGTATCCCCGTAAGAAGGATAAAACAAATCGAACCGTTCTTTTGTAAAGTATAGCCAGCCATTACCATCAAAATATCGTGCATTGTTCTTTCCAATCATTACCTGGAAGTCACGTTGCCACTGCGTGATCACTTCATGATAAGGCTCTGCCGCAGGAGCAAAATAATAAGGTTCATTATATCCCTGTTCGTGAAAATCCACATGCACCTGTGGCATCCATGCGTTGTATTGCTTCATACGCTGCCAGCTCTCTGTTTGCGTTTGCCAGGCCCAATCACGGTTAAGATCAAAGTTGTAATGGTTACTTCTGCCACCGGGCCAGGGTTCATTATGCTCCCGGCTTTGTGGGTCGGCATTATAATTTTTACCCACTACGCTATTGTACCAGTTTACATAACGGTCGCGCCCATCGGGGTTCATACAGGGGTCAATGATCACTATGGTGTTTTGTAACCACTCTTTGGTCTGCTTGTTACCGGGGTCAGCCAGGGCATACAGGGTTTGCATGGCAGCCTCAGAAGAGGAAGGTTCATTACCATGCACATTATAACTTAACCATACAATGGCCGGAGCACCGGTAGTTACCGGGGCAGCTTTATCTTTTGTCAATCCTGCTATACGCAGGTTATTCAAACGGATAGATTCTAACTGTTGCAGGTTTTGGGGGATAGAGATATAAGCCAGTATCAGGCCGCGCCCTTCATTGGTTTCACCGTACTTCTCTACTTTCACCATATCCGGTTTTGCCTTTGCCACCGCCATGAAATAGTCTACTATTTGATAATGCCTGGTAAATTTTGTACCGATCTTATACCCCAGGAACTGATCGGGACTTTGTAATGTTTGTGCCAGGGCTGATACGCATGCTACCATCATTAAAAGTACCAGGACATTCTTCTTCATATCACCTTATTGATTTAATAAGGAGTGAATGTAACAAAAGAAAAAGCAGCCCGGAAATTTTGGACTGCTTTTTATATCAATGGAATAATGTATATGGATTATTCTCCTACTAGAAATGTTTGTTACCGGAACCATCAAAAGGATAACATCCTATATCAGCTTTTGGTAAAGTATATTCTGTAACGCCATATTTAACATCCTGTGGTACCATTTTCATGGGTGTAAAGTTGGTATACCCTTTACCCAGGCAAGGGGAATTGGGCTGTAAAGTGAATTTATAATTACCAACAGCAGTGATATCCTGTAGATAATAGCCACCAGTGACTGGCAAAGGATAGTTGGTAAACAAAGGATTTCCAACCTGTACCGCTTTGGAACCATCATAGGCTACATCTGGTATGTATATGTAATTAGCAGGAAGATAAGAGAAAGGATTGGGGAAATCAGTATTAACAGGCTTGGTAACAGCACCGGGTGTATAAGGGAATATTTGGTTAGCTACGCTTAAACTATCTGCCCAGTAATAATTATATCCATAGTTACCTGCATACATATAAGCAGTATCAGGTACATTACTGCTAATTCGTAAACCAAATTTACAGTTAACGATCAGGTTGTTAAATACCTGTCCACGGGCGCCATTCTCATAATTAATAGAACCGCCACGGCCTGTTTTGGTTTGCCTGTACCCGGAATTGACGATCGTGTTGTTATATACACGGGCTTCGCAATTGGGAATACCCGGAGCAATACCGGAATTAGCAGCTTTCAAAGAATTGGTAGCGCCACCAATAAAGAAGTTATAAGCCATATCTCCCACACCGCCCGCTTTAATGTTCAATACATCACCACCACTTTTACCACATCTTTCAAACGTACTTCTCAATAAAGCAAACTTACCACCTGTTCCGCCTACACGTATCGCATCATCCACTGTTCCGTATATCCAGGAATCCTCGAATACGAGATAGCCATTCACATTGGAGAAATAAATTGCATAGCAATTATCAGTTGTAGCTAACCCTGCAATGGCATAAGCGCTGGAACCGTTTGCACCAGCTAAAGCGCCGCAATATTCCAGGTGAGTCCATTTAAAGATCATATACTGGCAAGTAACATCACCTATTACGCCTTTCCAGATCCCTGCAAAAGCGGAATCTTTAGATGCCTTGAAGCCAATTTTGGGAGCATCAGTTTTTGTTTGTCCTGCAACCGTTAAATAAATAGGATTGTCTGATGTACCTAATGAGAACAGGTTGCCTTTTACAATTAAACCAGACTGGTTTTGAAAAATAACATGCACTCCAGGTTGTATCACCAGGCTATCGCCTGCGTTAACATATATATCGCAGCTTACAGTATAGGTTTTGCCAGCTAACATAGTACCAGATATACTTCCACATAATGGCGTGGAATCGCTGATAGGTACTACCGGTGGCTTTTTAGCAACAGATATATCGTTGTTGTCTGTACTGAATTTTTTACAGGCGCTAAAAGAGGCCGCCAGGATAATTAACAATACCAGTTTAGAAAGAATATGTTTCATAATATATTAGTTTATTTCTATTAAAGTTTATATCTCAGCCCAAAGAGGTAGGATATTTTATACAGGTCGCGTTGTACTATGATAGAATGTGTTGGATCATCCTGGCCCGGTATTTTATTCAGGGTATTACCGATCAGGTAAGGCGCCTTGATATAAAACTTGGTTTGTGAATTGGTGAGGTTATTGATCTTACCATACAACGACAATTTCTTCACAATCCTCTTTTCAAAAGAAAGGTCTAACTGGCTGTAAGGAGCCTGCCAGGTATCCAGGTTATAGAAAATATTTACAAGTGCAATTCTTTCACCTGTGTATACATAGGCCAATTGTATGTCCAGGCCTATCTTAGGATCCTTGAATATTAAAGCAACATTGGCAATATGTTTGGCTTGCCCCTGTAAAGGCCTTGTTTGAGAAACAGAATCTGTTTTAGTATTGGCAGCAACAGAATCATAACGCAGGTACGACTTTGTGGTTGTGGTAGCGCTATGCGTATAAGTGTAGTTAGCCGTAATACCAAACTTTCCAAAATACTTTGTGATCACAGCTTCTGCACCATAGTTGGTAACATTACCAACGTTCGTTGGTGTAAGGATATAAGTACCGGGGCTTGAATTACCACCCAATACAGAGTAATGGCTGAATACGGTTTCAATAGGATTATAAATACGCTTTACAAAACCACCCAGTAACAACTGGTCAGCGCCCTTAGGGAATAGTTCGTAACGAAGATCGTAGTTATCAGCAGTAGTATGCTTCAGGTATGGATTACCCTGTTGCTCGTATGCATCTGTTTCAGATGCAGGAACATCCTGTGGAATAATCTCAGCAAAACCCGGCCTTACAAGACTTCTGAAATAAGAGGCCCTTATGTTTTGCTTTCTGTTCAATTCGTATTTTAAGTGTAAGCCTGGTAATACGTCTACATAATAGATATGTCCGTATTGTGCATTCACATTATCAGGTAAATTAGTAGTATAATGCTGATCTGTATTTTCTACTCTCACACCACCCAATACCTGTAATTGAGGAGTTGCCATGAATTTAAACTGTCCGTAACCAGCTGCAACATCCTCCTGTATAGAATAGTTTCTTCCTGTACCAGGGTCTCCTGTTGGAGCATCTCCTGATTGTGTATTAAATGCATACTGGGCAGCAAAAATATTACTGTACTTCTGTGTAGTAGCGCTTACAGGAGATAAAGAATATTTTAAATAGTAATTATCCCTGTTCTTATGCCTGTATAAGCCACCCCAGCTAAACTCAACCCCATGCTCATGTATTTTTGTATTGTATATAAAGTTCAGGTAGCCCGCTAAATCCTTATCGGTATTATGAGACCAGATCCTGTTCATTCCTTTTATACTCACAAAGTTTAATGGCAACGACAAAGAACCATCTGCATTCTTCGTTTTTACATAATCTACCTCAAACTGTGCCATATCAGGTATTTGCTGTTTGGCGATAGAATAAGCGGCATCCCAGTTCATCTTCAGGTGAGAAGATAAACTATGCTCACCATGTAAAGTAGAGTTATAGATATTTTGGATCTGCCAGCGGCTTCTTGAAGTAAGCGCCACATTACCAGGGTTTGTATTTACATCTGTATCAGCAGAATAACGTGCCTGGAATTCGTCCATATGCACGTATAAGTTATACAACGAGATCTTGTTGTTCTTATTAATTACATAATCCCACTTGTTATTAAGCGCCACCCTTCTTTGCTGGGTAGAGTATTTATTATCGATAGCATCGCTAAACTCGGGGTAATTGTTAACAAGGCTGCCACCAGTAGCGCTGGGCAATAAAACCTTAGCACCCGGGTATTGGGCATTAAGGATCTGGTTAGAACCACGATAATTATTTTGAAAACTAACACCGAGTATAAAACCTAAACGCTTCTTAAAAAACCGGTTACCATACGTAACACCTGTTTGCAAATTAATAGGGTTCGACAGGGGTGTGAAGTTCAGGTTACTGCGGGGGAAATCAGCATCGGAAGCCGCATAACCAGCGCCATGTAATTCCGCAGGAGATTTCTTATTAATAACACCCTGGTTGAAAGTAGTAAAGGGCCTGTCATTAAACAGTGTATTGGCACCCGCAGCAGCAAACACATGGAATGTTTCCTTGTTAGGAGCACTTTTCATTACCAGGTTCATTACACCACCAATCGCATCTCCTTCCATATTAGGGGTAAGCGCTTTGATCACTTCCAGCCTTTCTAACAGATCTGAAGGGAATATGTCCATTGGTACATAGCGATATTTATCATCGGGGCTGGGGATCTTGATACCGTTTACCAATGTGGTATTATAACGTTGATCCATACCGCGGATGATAGCATAACGGCCTTCACCGCTGCTGCTTCTTTGAATGGTAACACCACTCATACGTTGTAAAGAGTTGGCAACAGTTACATCAGGAGATAATTCAATCGATTTCTGGGAAAGAATATTTTGTACGTAGTCAGAATTCTTTTCAATCCTTCTTACCCCATTATCACTTTCTTTAAAACCGGCACCGGTTTTAACACTTACTTCACCCAGGTCGAGTACTTCTTCCTGTAGTTCAAAGCCACCTACCGCAACTATTTCTTTATCTTCTTTGATGATTACACGAATGTCTTTCGGAGTTTTATAACCGGTAAACTTAACCTTTACCTGGTATTCACCTGCCGGCACATTTCTTAGGGTAAATGTTCCATCCAGGTTAACAGTTCCTTTTAATTTAAATTTACCATTTTCGGCTTCTACAATAGCGCCTACCAGCGGTTCTCCTGTTTTGGCATCCGTCACTTTTCCTTTAATAACACCCGCAATGGATGCCAGGGAAAAGCCAATACCAATAATAAAAAATAGTAGTTTCCTTGAAAGGGTTGGCATAAACAGTTATTGATTTTCGGCAAAAGTATCTGCCGCTTATCTGCTGTTCTATACAATAATCCCCATTTAACTATTCCGTAATGGTTGCTTAACATAAAGATAATCGAACAGTAAAATATCCATAACACAAATAGTCGATGGATTTGACCAGGTCATCTTTCGGTTTTATACACCACATACCCAACATATTGAATATCATCTAATATGCACATAATTCCATATCATTCCTTCCTCTATTCTTATAAAAGCTATTCCTATCAATTTCTTTCTACAGGGTCAGTAAAACTGTTCGCACTTCTATTGGCTTTTACTATCAGCTTAAGGCTGACAGGATATTTATTAGACATTTGAAATAAAGCATTGATCACATTGGCTGGCGCAGAAGTGTTTGCTACAGGAGAAGTACTGTTGATATCAACACCTAAACGATTGCCATCATTGCCAATGGTTTGATAGGAATTAGGGAGATATTGAATATAATTGGCATTGTTTATTAACCATGGAGAAATGAAAATATGATCAAACCAGGATTTGGCACCCCCGCTGGTACCACATGAATTCGGAATAGAAGCGGAAAACCGGGTAGTAGTAGTTAGGTAGGGCGCAACCAGGTATGGCGTTATATCCCAATTGCCCGGATATTGAAATTTGTTATCAGGATTATAAGGAGGGTCGCTCATCATTGTACTGGAATCTATATTAGATATTACTGAAAGATAGCCGGCTTCAAAGCTACTGGCAGTATTAAAATCTCCCATATTGATCAGGTTAGGAAAATAGGCAAATTTTGTCCTTAGCGCCTGCATCTCAAGTGTTACCTGCTGATCCCTTGTAGTACTGGGCGAGCCTGACTGTGTATGATTAACAACTACATATAAAAAAGTGGTGTCACGTGTAATGGATAAATTGACATCATTATAATATAGCTTGTAGAGATTAAAATCACTAACATTGGCTACCAAAGTCTCTGTTTTAACAAAAGTTAATTTCTGCTTATTATAAAATAAAACAGACATAGCTTTCCCGAAACTTGCATTGGTTACGGTTGCGTACGCATATTGATTAGGGAAGGCCTGGTTAAGTACGCTATTGGTAATCTCATCAGCGAGATTACCTGTTGAACCTGGTGTAGGATTAAAAGCTACTATTTTTTCACAACTTAATAAGTCAGGTTGTGCATACTGAATAATAGTTTTAAAGTACCCATCGAGAGTGGCAGGAGAAGCCTGGCAATAATCTCCATAGTATAATATGTTATAAGCCATCACTCTTAATGTATCTGTTTTAGACACAGTACCCGCTAACGGAATTGTATCATTATTGCTGCCTGCCTGGCCTTGGGTGTTTTTAGAGCAGGATACATTAACAAGTACGTAACAAATAAAAACAAACAAATAAATTATTCTCATTGTACTTTTTAACTGGTGATGATTAACTCAATATTCTTTAGAGATCTTTATAGATAAGCTTACTGACTCATAGGATAAAAAAACACCGGAAGTAAGCGTAACCCTTCCGGTGTTTTCAGGATTATATTCTTTTACACAAACTAGTGCTTATTGCCCGTACCATTATACTGGTAACATCCTATGTCTGCACCTGGAAGAGTTACCTCTGTAGCTCCATATACAGGATCTATAGGAACTACTACCAATGGAGTGATGGTGGTGTTACCTTTCCCAATTAAGGATGAACTGGGTTGCAAATGGAAATCATAGTTACCAATAGTAGTAATAGAGAACAAAGGTAGTCCCACTACTGGTAGCGGATAATTCGCAAACATTGGATTTAGCTTTTGTACCACAGGTTCTCCGTCGTAAGCATTTGCCGCCGGATTCTGATAGAAGAAATTAGCAGGTAAATAAGTAGCTGGGTTTGGTAAGTCTGTTGGCTCAGGTTTGGTACAAACGCCGCCAAAAGTAAAGAACTGGTTGGCTATAACTAAGGAGTCTGCCCATTGATAGTTATTACCATAATATAGGTTAGCTGTATCCGCTATCGGGTTATTTACCACACGGTAGCCAACCCTGCAATTGATAAATGCATTGTTATAGAACATACCTTCAGCCCCCTGCTCAAAATCGATACCACCTGCTCTTGCACCAGGTACAATTTGTACACCGCCATTAACGAAGGTGCTATTGTACATAACAACATTGGTTTGCGGAGCGCCACTTGGCTGTCCCTTATTAGAAGCTTTTTGACCATTATAAGCAGTTCCGATAAAGAAGTTATAGGCTATTGTACCAACTGTTCCACCTTTACAATTCACAATATCACCACCGGAACCACCACTCTTCTCAAAAGTATTACGGAACACATGGATCTTACCACTGGATATCCTGATGCAATCATCTGTTCCACCATACATCCAGCTATCTTCCATGATAAAATATCCATTAGGATTCTGGAATAATATATTAAAAGAAGTACCTGAAGATTGTTCAACTGCCGGTCCTACAATGCCACCATAGGCAGCCCCTGCAAAATCAAGATGTGTCCATTTAAGTATTAACATCGGGCAGGAAGTATCACAGGCAATTCCTCTCCACAATCCAATATGTGCAGAATCCTGTGCCAAAGGAATACCAGGTGTTGTATTCTTTCTAACACCTGGCACTGTCATATAAACTGGTTGGGCCTGGGTGCCGAGACTTACCAAACTACCGTGTACTATAATACCGGAACTGTTTAATACATTGATAGTTACCCCTTGCTGTATAATTAATGTATCGCCTTTAGGCACATTCACATCGCAATTAATAACGTATGTTTTTCCCGCAAGCATGATGCCTTTAATAGATCCGCAAAGAGGCGCTGAATCACTTATCACTGTGCCTGGAGGAGGAGGAGGAGCAATATATTTATAGATATTCGCTTTATCATCAGCCCATTTTTTACAGCCTGTTAACAGGTAGCTACTGATGAGCAAAGTAAGAACAGGTATTATTATTTTTTTCATACTTCTTGTTATATACGAGTTAGTTAATTGAAAATAGGTTCTTAGAATTTATACCTGAATCCACCAAGGAAACTGGCCTTATAAACATCCCTTTGTGCAACAGTGTAGTTTTTACCGGCATCCTGGAATGGAATAGTATACCCTCCTGGGAAATTGCCATTTACCACCGTATATGGCGATTTGATGTATTCCTTATTCGGCGTATTTGTCAGGTTATTAAGCTTGGCATAAAAAGCAAAGTGCCTGGTAATTCTTTTTTCAAAAGAAAGTGCTAACTGGCTGAATGGCTTTTGCCATATATCCAGTCCATAATAAGGAGATACTTGTGCAATCCTGTCACCCGTATAAGAGAAGGCTAACTGAACATCTAAACCGATCTTAGGATTTTTGTATAATAGTGATACATTACCTACGTTATTTGCCTGGCCTTGCAAAGGTCTTGTTTGATTTGTGTGGAGCGTTTGTATCTGTAAGCCGCCGGAAGATGTTGGAAATTTCCCGTATACACCTTTGGTTGTAGTGATCTCTGAATGAGTATAGGTGTAGTTCGCAGATACACCAAATTTGCCGAAATACTTGGTAAATACAGCTTCTAATCC
>JAGFNK010000882.1:0-19261 GCA_025769875.1 Russula earlei | reverse complement strand
AGACTGGCCAAGCACTCCTAGACAGGGAGCAACAGAAAATTTCATCAGCCAAGGAATTGTGGGAAATTTACAAATCCCACTCCAACCTCTCAGAATCCCCAGACCCATCATCAATGTAGACATACTAGTAATCAAGGGGGAGCACTAACCCATTACACCCACATGGCCATACAACATGGCCCCACCATTCAACTTCTCACCTTCTATGTCACAAACTTAGGAGAAGACAGAATGATTCTTGGCTACCCCTTCTTGAAAGTGTTAAACCCCCTTGTCAACTGGAGCACTGGTCACCTTAGAAACCACCTAGGGGTCCTTCTCACCCCTGTACCTCTGATGAACCCACCAAAAATCCAAATTGCACAGATAAGAACAACCACCATCCCCCAGAATATTCACATCATCAGAAAGTCTTCTCAGAAGAAGCAGCCAAACAACTCCCACCCAGTTGAGGAGAACTCAACTTCACAATCACCCTGAAACCTGATGCCCCCAAGTTCCTTGATTGCTGAACTTACCCCCTCCCCCACAACAAAAAACAAGAGTTATCTAGACAATACAGGAAGACCTAGCCAAGGGTTTTATCAAAGATGGAGTATCAGACTTTGTCTCCCCCATCTTCTTTATCCAAAAGAAGGATGGCACCACCCCATGATTGGTAGTAGACTACCAAAAACTCAACAACATCACCATCCCTGACTACCATGCCTTACCAAACATGGAAGAACAATTACACCAGCTAAGGGCAAAACCAACTTTAGCAAATTTGATGTCAGAGCTGGCTACAATAACATCCTGATTCACCCAGAAGACTGACATAAGGGGGCTTTCAAGACCCAATTTGGCACATTCATTCCTATGGAAATGGGCTTTGGCTTCACCAATGTCCTGGCAGCCTTCCAACAAGCAATGAACCACACCCTCTGTCCCTGGCTTCTCAAATATCCTGAAAACACCTGTAACTATCTAGATGATGTGACAATGTTAAGATCGGACTGATCTTATTACCAACTCTTAGTGAAAGAGTTGCTTGATTTAGTTCAAGCACTAGACTTCGAATCCCTTGATATTATCTCAGGAAGAATAAATGTTAAGAGAATAGAGGGGCCTCTTTCACTTAGAGTTATCACTATAATTTGTTTAGAGTGTTGACAAGATGATTGTTTCTTGTAAGAGAGTAAGTCGAGCGTAAGGCTCAACTTCTTAGTACCACAGACTATTTATACGATATCTCAACAACTACTGATCCGATTTGTACAAAACCTGGGGTGCACATAGCTGAGAGCCAGTAGTATCCAAATATGTAGAGCGCAATTTGAGAATGTCAGAAATGACTCACACATGAGTCATTCTTTCCTAGCATCTGTCATCAACCAGTAAGTAGTGAGTAAGCCATTACTGATCAATGAGTAAGCGGATCAGTAAGCAATCACTAAGCCAGATGAATAAGCACATATGAGTAAACAGAGATGAGTCACCAAAGCATAGGTAAGCAGGTGAGAGCACAGAACACAAGAATCCTAACAGACAATAGCCACAGGATCAGGATGTTACCAAGTGGTTTGGGGTCCAGAAGATGCTGGAACACCTGAACTATGGACTGCATTGTTTGCATCATGCATGCATCAGATCTTGACTGTTTATGTCCCTTGATATTGCATTTGGAACATGTTGACTGTATTTTTCTGAAGATGTACTGAAGAAGCAATGAGTAGCATCGCTTCTGTCCCAGATGTTCCTGTACTGCCACATACATTGCTTTCCTGATTGGGAAAGTACTTATGACACTGAGATTGCTACTAGGGAAGCACTTGATGCTTCCAGCACCAAGATCATTTACACAGAAGCAACTATTGCTTCTATGAGCTGCCTTTGCTTCTATAGCACCAACCAGTACTACAGTAGCATGAACCTTATCCCTGAGGGCTATATAAAGCCCCCAGTTTGTAGCAGTTGAGCCTTAAGCTCAACTTAGTTTGCCAATACCAAACAGTTGACTCCTACCACATCTGCAGAGCCCCTCTCATCTTGTTGCCATACTCCAGAAGGATCTAACACTCCTTCCCCTCCATGAGTAATGCTTGCTTGACTCAAGCATATCTGCATTGGTAGGACATGTTCATAGACGTGACCATTGATCTTATTTAAGGCACTTTGGAGCCTTAACACAGGAGAAGAGCACCTTCACCAACAAATCACACACAAATTCCTTGACCTCCTTGAAAGAGACTCTTACTTCTTGAAGGCATCCAAATGTGCCTTCGAACAAAAAGAAATTGACTTCTTAGGCCCCTTTTACCAACCAAGAATTCTTGAATCTTGAACTTGAACTTAGATTTCAGGATTTTCCGGGAGTGACGGGAATGACAGGTGTGATGTAAGTGACATAATAAACTAATATGAGTCTATTTCAAATATGAGTTATTTTTCAGTGTGATTTGCATTCATGTGTAGGGTTTACATGTGATATGTAAAATATTTTTTCTAGCCCCCTCCTTCTGCTCCTTCCAAGTGTGGTATGGCAAGCATGTCACTAAGGCAGAATATGTGTCACTGATGTGTGGGTGCACCTGTTTGTGCAACTTTTGTATGTGCAGCTCTGGTGCAAATGGGGCTGCAAGCACCCAGATGTTGAGCTTAACTCCAAGTTTGACACTGACACTGACACATCATGTGTAACCCCATATATGTGAATATGCAAATCACAACAGAAACAAAATCCATATTAATTTATTATATATGCATCATATTACTTACATCACTCCTGTCACTCCTGACACTCCTGGAAAATCCTGAAATCCAAGTTCAAGTTCAAGATTCAAGAATTCTTGGTTGGTAAAAGGGGCCTTAGGTTTCTGGATCAATCAAGGGACTCTCAAGATTGACCCAGTCAAAATGGACAGCCTCAAAAACCGGCTGAGACCCCTCAACAATCTGAAACAAGTACAACAGATCATGGGCACCTTCAACTATCAATGACCATTCATCCAGGATTTCACTAAAATAGCTTGCCCCATCTTTTCCACAATTAAAAAGGGAACTCCCTTCTTCTGGACCCAGAAGCGACTGCTGCTCTGGAGACCCTGATATTGGCAGTTTGCAAGGACTCCAAACTCTACACTGCCAACCCTGACCTCCCATATGAATTAGAAACTGACGCCTCACAATTTGCCACTGGAGCAATCCTATTCCAAAAGGACTCAAGAGGAAAAAAGGAAAATGATCAGTAACATGTCACATGCATTCAATGAAGCAGAAAGAAACTACCCAGTCTGGGACAGAGAATTCCTGGCCCTAATCCTTGCACTCCAACATTGGCAATACTTACTGGTTGGAACCAAGCACTCTATCAAAATCTTCACAGACCATGCCAACCTTGCCCACTACTGACTCCCCCACAAGATCAACTGAAGAATTGCAGGATATATTTCCACACTTGCAGACTACCACTTTGAAATTCATCACAAACCAGGAGTCTCTAATTGAGCAGATGCCCTCTCATGATGACCAGATCACAACGATGGATCAGGAGATAACCAAAATATCATGGCACCCCCTGATAAACTCTTTATCTGCATGCTCCACACCAAAGACCATTACACCCAAGTTCTAATAGAACAAAAGAACCAACAATCAGATCTACTTATGTGGAAGATCAAGCACAACCTCCAAGAAGAAGATGGCACACTATTCAAGGATGGAAGATTGGTTGTGCCATACCAAGAACCCCTCTTATGAAACATTCTACACTCCTATCATGACAGCATTCTTGGCAGACATACAGGAAATGCCTGGACCTTATATTCAATCCAAGAATCCTTCTGGTGGCCAAAAAAGGGCTACTTCATCTGAGACTATATCCTAGGATGTGCCACCTGTCAAGCCAACAAATCTTCCACACACCCCATTCATCCCCCAATTCACCCCATTCCCCCTGAATTTCAGAAACCCTTCCAAACTTTAGCCATTGATTAGATTGTTGACCTTCCCATATCAGAAGGGTATGACACAATCATGACCATCACTGATCATGACTCCACTAAAGCAGCAATATTCATACCTTGCTGAAAAGACATGGGAACCCTAGAAATGGCTAAATTATTTTTATGACATGCCTTCCCATGGACCAGGATTCCTTCCAAAATCATCTCTGATTGCAACTCTCATTTCACCTCCAAACAGTTTTAAGAAAACTCTTGAATCCTGGGAATCAATCAGAACGTAAGTACCACCTATCACCCTCAAATTGATGGGCAATCAGAGAGAACCAATCAGACCCTAGAAATGTATCTCCGCATCTACACAGGAGAGAAACAAGAAGAATGGGCACACTTGCTTCCCATAGCTCAGTACCATTTCAATGCTCACAAATCCACAACCACCAAAAAAAACCCCTATGAACTTCTCATAGGTTTTAACCCACAAGGACTTGGCACCCAACTAAGGTCCAAATTCCCAGGGATTCAAGAACAACTCCAGGCCCTAAAAGACATGTGGGAATCAGCTCAGGAAGCAATGAGGAAGGCACAAGACAATTAGGTAAAAGGAACTAAGTTCAAGGGTTTTGAAGAAGGACAGAAAGATTGGTTGGAGGGCACTAACTTGAAAACCCCCCATCAGTTTCAGAAGTTCTGTCACAAATGGTTTGGCCCCTTTCTCAACACCAAAAGAATTTCCAATGTCATCTACCAACTCCGCTTACCTCCCCAATAGCATATCCACAATGTGTTCCATGCCTCCCTTCTTTCCCTAGTCACTGAAACAGCTGAACATGGACCCAACTTTACTGAACCCCCAAGTGACCTTCTTTCAGGAGAATACAAAGTCAAGAAAATTACCACTTAGTGTACCCATAGAAACTGACTTCCAATACAGAGTCTGGTGGAAAGGATACTCCACAGCAGAAGACACCTGGGAACCCCTCTCAAACCTTAAAAATGCCCAAGATGCCATCACCATCTTTCACCTAGAACAACCCACTAAACTCCACTTCATGTCCACCACTGACTCTGACCCTGCAGAATCCCACCACTCAGGCCAAAGCCTAGACAACTCAGAACACCAGTTTCAGGGACTCACAATACAACAACGTACATTACTCCCCCAAATCAACTCACATAACCCCCCTTCTTACTCCATTAATGACCCCACCATTCCTGTCCACAGTCATACCATTTTTGACTTAGCCACCAGGGAACAACTTTTCTCTGGAATTCTTTCCCCTGGTGACTTCTGCAGTTTTCAACTTCTTATGATGGACCCCCATTTTTCTGAGTTTCACCTGTCCATACAAAGGGCAAGTACTTATGGACCTAGTATGGAACCATATTGTATGATCAGTTTCCATAAATACCCCCACCCCCTCAGAGTGGTCAGCTTGGCACCACAAATACACTACCTCTACCTACAACACCCCCATGTCATCCCCCGCTCCCTCTTCATCTCCCCTACCCGTCCTTACCCCTTCCCCCACCATAAAACAAGAACCTCTCTCACCCGAATTTATCCAACATATCATTGACCAACATACCTTCATTGTTCCAGATGAGGCCAAACTGCAAGACCTTGCTGCCACCCTCAATCCACTTGCCATCCATGAGGGGACCCCCTTGCCCACTCCCACAGAAGCAGACCCCACTCACCCTGGACCCCCTTGTTTTGTTTACAAACCATACATGCATGTTCCTCCTTTCTATATTCATGTTAACGGGCGACAACACCTGCTACCTTATTTACATATTGATTTATGGAATGACGAACCCATGCTTTTAGGAACTATGGGTGAAGGAGAACCCACTTATGGAGAAAGCTCATCACTCAACCCATCATCTCTGCCCCTCATCCCTCAGTTACTGCCTCTGACCTCCACCTCTTAGTTGAGGACTACCCCTTCCACTTCAATGTCACTCAAGCACTCAAGAACCTCCACAACCCTGGTGCCCTTGCTGATGTCCACCACATCTGCAATGGCTTGCTACAGCTGAAAGTCCTGGAGGCCAAACACACTGCTATCCAGGGGGCCATGGACATTCTCCAATGACAACTTGCCAATCAGCTCCATGAGATCCAGTCCTACACCAAGGAGTCCACCCCCATTTGCAGCTGTCTCCATGCCAACAACACTTCCATCTGAGTTCGTCATCAACTTGACAACATGATGACTGATGGAGGCCTTACCAACAGCACTGGTCCCTTCTACTCACTAGCAGGGAGTTACAACAACATTGAGGTTCTAAAGCAACCATCCACACTCTCCCCTCCTACCTTGCCCATCCATCCTCCCCTTTCCTTGACCCCCTCACTTGAGTACCTCCCTTGTGTCATTGACCAGTCCCAGAACAACGCTCCTATGGGAGCACTGTTGTGATATACCCCTCTTTTGGTTCATCTCGAAATTATTCCTTATTGTTCTTTACTTTCACCCCCATCCCCTTGGTTATGGTTTCATCCCTTGATGTTGATGGCCCTTATTGTTTCACCCGTTGTGTTTCATCTATTGTGCCATCTATTGTTGAGTCTCTTTTGCTATTTGCTCACTTTTATCTATTGTTCCACATATAGTACTGTACAGCCTCGCTACATGCAGTATTTAAGCGCCTGTAGAAGCTGGGGAATGCCCCAAGCTTAGCTTTGTCCCATTTCCTGTCACATCCCTTGCCCTGTATAAACTCTCTCAATCACAACTTGTGTTGTGCTGGCTTACACTCTGCTTGACCTAAGCCCATCACAAGGGACCTTTGTGTTCCTCTTCCTCCTCTGCTTCTCTCTCATCATCCTCCTCTTCTGTGAAACCAGGAGATTGACTCTGTCTGCAGGTTAGGTCATCCTTGACTTAGTCTTGAGACACTAAACCCTTGAACCAGTCTCTTTGAGCCAGTCCCCATTGAACCCCTGAACCAAGTCACAGGAACTTGGCCCCACCAAACTCTGAGCTAACGCTCCAACAGCTGCAACACTGTAACACATATCCACAGGAGATCTTCCTGCATGGGTTGGAGTATGGAGACTGTCCTGAATACCCACAGGATTACCCCTGCTGATGCCTAAGTAGATCTAATCAAAGCTTACTACAATGTGTGATTAGCTACTGATAAACAATATAAGATTGAGATAGTAAGTACACACTTCAGTTTCTGTAGGATGAAACTGAAGTATCTACTAGGAATACAATGCTCTTAAGTATCTGAGAGCATTCCTAATTAGAGTATATGTAGGTACCATCAATTAGGTGTGTGGATGTGTCAGAAATTTGGGAGGCCATTATAATGGAATTATAATTAATTATAATGGCCTCAGAATTTCCTAACATGTACTAGCTACCAATTGTTGTGAACTCAGGTCAGCCTGGGCCTTGGCCATATATTGTCCTGTTAATAACTCAACAAGCCCTTTCACTTCGCATCCCCTATCCATCTCTGTTCCCAATCAGTTTCCTTCCTAATAAGCACACATCACAAAGGACCCTGGTTTCCAATCACTCTGGCTCACTAAAAACACCCTCCTTCCTATCGAAGTAATGCACCACATGCTGGCCACATGACCATTCAGCCACTTACTACCAAAACACCGGAAGGACTCCTAGACCTCTTGGACAATCTACATGACATCATAAAGTGCCACTGACATCATAGCTGACTGAGCAACTCCACCATGACATCATACACTCACCAAGCACTCCACCATGATGTCATTATGATATCATCGCTCCACAGTCTCCCTAATCGTCCTGAGTCATTCATAGATCTGACACAATGTGTTTATGCCCTTAGAATCCGATTGGAGCAGTCCAAAGAGTCTGAGTTATTCTCTGTAGTTCATACTCAGACTTGTAACTAGTATATAAGCCCCAATGTAGCATGGCAGTTGTTAGAGTGTCCATTTGTGATACTCTCATCTTCCTGGGTACTCCCCAGCGACTGCTCAGTCTAAAGTCCCCTCTCGTCTTCAAGGTACTCTTTAATGACTGCCTTGTTTAAAGCCCCCTTGCTGCACTGGCCTCTACTCTTTGCCTCTGCCTCTTGCAACACATACCAGTCCCCATCTGGTATCTCCTCATTGTTTGGCTCATCCTCCTGTTCAATGCCATTTACACCATGTACCATCTGTTCTGACCCTTGCCCACCTGCTCCTGAGTCTGTAGTGATCAGCAGTATGTGTCTTGACACCAATTGTCTCAAATCATACTATCAATTTATCAATTGTACACATTGCAGCAACTGAGCTGAGTTGCTGGTGTGGCCTGGGCCATGTGGACCACAGTTGTGTACTTTTAGTAGTGTAGTAGATGATCAAAAATTACTATAAAAGGTGATTGGGTTGGCAAGAGAATTGGGGCTTCAATCACATGTGTAAATGACACCAAAGTATTTTGTTAATCACTTATTTAATCATTTATTTATTATGTATCTGGCAAATAAATTACAATATAAATAAAGATTTTCTATTGTAAGGATCAGCAGAAGACAAGGCTGCTAGAATAGGTGGCAGAGTGAGTCTGAAGGGACCTGGTGCAAGGGAGGTGGTGGCATCTGAGGGAGGGGGGTTCTGAGGGGGGTTCTAAGGGAGGGGGGTTTGAGATGATGATTCCCTGAGGGCACACATGTGCACATTCATGGCAGCAGATGTTGCATCAGGCTTGGTGTGCTTGCCCAACTATTTGCCCCTAGCATACAGATCATCATGAACATGGTAGCACTTTCCCTTAGCAATGCCAATGCTTTGTGCTGTCAGTCCCTGCATGTCAGGGAGACTGGTTGGTTGTTTTGGGCACCATTTGACACCCATATGCTCAGCTGTCTCCATCTACATATGCTGATTGGGTGCAATTACCTCCTTATCAGGTAAGACCTTGTAACCTTGAATTATATTAATTGCAGCTGCCAAACTGTATTTGGTTGCCCATGTGGCCTCAACAATCTCTGCTGATTGATTAGCATCCTCAAGCCTAGATGTGAGATTGTGTGATAACAATATGATCTCTTGTGAGAGAGATACTAAGCTCTCCCTTGGCCTGGTGGATGGGGATGTTGGGTTGGGGGATTTATTTGCACTCTCTATGGGAGCTTTTTGGGTGCTCTCTTCAGGACAGATGTGGGGAAAGTGGATGTAGATTGCTGCAATGTGCTTGCAGAATCCAATCTGCAGATAATCTGTGCAATCACAAGTCAAGTAAAACTCACTGGAATGGGATTGTGAAGCAACATGAAGGCAGATCTCATCAAAGTGCAAGATCAAATCTTGTGATATGCTCTCGGCACAGGCAAAAAGTTTCCAATTCCTGTCAGCCACCAGGTCCCAATCATTGCGTCCAACTTTCTGATGTTCCTGCCTGTTTTGATAATATAGCACCATTTGATGCACTAGCACAAATAAGATTCGATTGATCCATCAATTGTGCTTGTCATTGAGCCAGTGTGATTTGGGGATGTGATGATAGCTAAAAAATGATTAAGTCATCTTATTTTTAGATCAGTTGGAATACATATGCTTCAATCAACATATTGGTGTCCCCTTCCTCAAAGATATGCCAATTTTCTAGAAAGCCATGGACCACATATGCACCACAGGCATCCATTCACACCCAAGGTAGTTCACAAAAACTTTGTGGGACCTGAGGATCAGTGGAGATCTCCTCCCAGATTTGCAGAAAGTCAGCCTGATCATCTGTATGTACCCATCTCTTGATCTTATCCCACAGATCAGGAAATTCAGTTGTATTGAAGTATGATCACATTGCATGCAACACATGCCACTTGCAAAGCCATATCCAACTTCCCAGATAGGCAATCCAATCTTGAGGGCAGCAATCTGCATGGCATCATGATCTGTCATAATAATAGACAGCCAGATAGCCAGACTGGCATCCCTGACCCAACAGACAAAAAAGGATATTGTGTCCATTGTTCTATTGGATGGCAGCATCCAGGCAACAGGCACACCTATCCAGAAAAGGTAAGCATGCTAAACATTGAGTAAATATTACTGTACATGTCATGTCCTCAGTGATCCCATGCAATCATGGTAAATAATAAGAAGTCTGGATATTGAGTAATATTATGAGTTGCATTGATACCAATGAAGCCATTCCTGAGGTGGCAGAATGCCTCCATTTGGAAAGGGGTCTGGATGCATAACACATATGCATCCTCCTGCACATTTGACTGAGATGGGGCACTGTGCAGCCTGTCTTTGTAAAATACATTTGTATTTTCATCTCTCAATCTGTCCAACCAGAGCCTGGTGGAGATAGCATCCTCTGGATGCAGCCTGATATTGTCATCTTCAATTTCCTGGGCCATGCAGCTCACATCCCAAAGTGAGATGAATCAGTCTTGGCTGCCATCAGGCAACGAATCCTGAATATCATGTACCTTTCAATTCATTAGGTTAGCAATTAAAAATAAATTCAATGCACACTTACTATTTCCCATGGATCAACCTTCCTTGACAACAAGGATCTAATGTTATCACACACTATGTGTGACATTCATGTGTAAGCGAGATTAGCAATTCCAATTTCATGGTCATGCTTGCTTGCATATTGTCTGAGAATGGTAGGCACATCTGCATAAGATTTGATGACTATTTGGCAACAGCAACCCATCTTCTTGATCTCAGATCTCTGTGTGTGATCAGGGTGCTTCTTTACATAACACAAAGCTCCCCCAGATAGTTGGCAGGAAAAGATGAAAACCTTCTTTGTCCATCCCTGCCCATGCTCAGTGCTGGATGTAATCAATTCAATTGCATGAGCCAGTTCTTCTTGCTGGTGCCATGTGTCAAAATTGGCTGCTGTCAGCCATTCCATGGGGTATCCACCATGCACCTGGTCATAATTAAAACCTTCCCTCTTTCCAGAATTGGCAATGATCTTTGAATGGGCATGCCTGAACTTTAAATGTTGTGTCGCACAAGGGGTGCTCAGGCTGGAAGTGGTGGATGGAGCAGATGGGGTGGATGATGTGCTGGTCAATAGGAAACAGGATAACATTTGTTTTTAATTTGGTAGAGGAGAAAAGTAAGTAGTTATGTTACTTTTAACTCACTTATATGTGTAATTTAACATGTGATTGAACCCCCAATTCTCTTGCTGATCCAATTGCCTTTTATGGCAATTCTTGATCATCCAAACCACTGCTAAAAGTCAAAAGCTGACCCCCCCTCCCTCCATTCTCTGATGCTGCTCCCTTGCACCAGGCCCCTTTGGACTCACACTGCTGCCTATTCTAGCAGCCTCATCTGCTGCTGTTCTATACACAATGGATTTTTTTTTGTAACTTTGTAATTTGTTCGTCTGATACCTAATAAATAACTGATTGAATAAGTGATTCAAAAGTAATTTGCTGTCATTTTACTTGTGATTGAACACTGCTTCTCTTGCCAACAAATCGCCTTTTCTGGTACTGGTCACATGATCCATCCTACGGAAAGTAGTGCTGTGTATCAGCACGTGGGAAGCAGTGAGAACCGAAAGAAGGGCTAAGCTCGGCCAACGGTTAATTCGAAGGGCAATCCCCGAGATCCCCGCTAGGTCACCCGACATGTGGCTTGTGCCTTCATCCTCGGGTTAGGTCAACCCTCCAGTGGGAAAGGTAATGCGGCCGTTGCCCGATCCGTTTTCCTCTGTGCGTGTGCATGATTATGATAGTGGATTTGTGAGATTTGTCTCCCGGGAAAGAGGTAGTTTGCCGGTTTTGATTGGAATGATTGGTTCCAACCTCTATTGGTGTATGTTGTCTGCTCTCACTTATGTCGAGCCAAAGAGATGGGTGGACATGGGCAAATTCTCCACGTTCCTATCAATATCGTTCATTCACATTATTCTACTGGTTACGAACGGGGAAATTCACATTCTCATTGAAGGGCTCGACTCCATTTGGCACGACATATCTGCGGACATTCGTTCTTTCCCATATATTAACGGCACACCGTATTGTTGGAATCAGGTTGTTCGGAGCAGGGAGGCAACCGCATTTATCGCGGGCTTCTATATCTCAAGGACTACGGGGAAAGCCTGAACTGGTGACCAATCGCGTATTTTTTCTATTCTCTGGAGCGTGTGATAAATGTAATCTTACTCTTCGCGTCAGGCCGATATTGTCGTTGTTGCAGAATCATGGAGAGGACGTGTTGGCCCCTATGGACGAGATGTCATTTGCGCAACGCCGGCGTATTCGTACCCGTGTCCCTGCAGGGTTGCGAAGGGAAAGCGACTGGAGCTGAGCACGCAGGAAATGGCAGTGGCATATTTATGGATTTCTAGTGACACAAGGTTGTCTGCGCTGAGCCTGCAGGCCCTTTAAAGTTAACACGACGGGCAGGAAGGGATAAGTCGACTCCGCTTATAGTCAACTCAGTGGATAATAAAAGTAAAATATTTCAAGTGCTGAGTAGGCTCTGTTGCGGCCACAAATTATATTACATAAGTAATGACCTTAGTTGAGCACGAAAAATGTGACAAAAAAGGTTAAATATGGAGAGTCTACTCATTCCGGCACAACGTTTAGCCAGGCTAGGGTAAAAGTTGTGCCGGAATGAGTAGACTCTCCATATTTAACCTTTTTTGTCACATTTTTTGTGCTCAACTAAGGTCATTACTTATGTAATATAATTTGTGGCCGCAACAGAGCCTACTCAGCACTTGAAATATTTTACTTTTATTATCCACTGAGTTGACTATAAGCAGAGTCGACTTATCCCTTCCTGCCCGTCGTGTAACACAGTCTGTCAGGACGCGCATCATGGGTGGGCAAAGCATCCTAATATCCTATTCTCATGATAACATCCTACACCCACGCCCGTATGCTCGGGGCTGCATTCCATCCCAGTCCGAGCTCAACATCCGTGTGGCCACATAACGATCGAATTGCATCTTTCGGATTGCCACCTTAACGGATTAACATTGGGCCTCGTTCTGTCACTCCCTCTCATTAATGAGACCGTTCACACGGAGCTCAGAAACTGCATTCAGTAATTTCAGTTGCGAACATTCATTTGATCAGCTAAACAGGTGGTTCCCGTCCCATGTTCCAGTACGTGCTGTAATGAAAAAGGCAGCTTGACATCAATCGGAGTATTTGAACGGATGAAACATGGCTGACGTGCTTCAATCCCAACGGATCCAATGCGGCTTAGCGTTAAACTCCTAATCCGTTCGCTATGTGGTTTATGGATTAGTCCCTGGCGCTAGTCGTTCAGATCTGCCGTAATTGCGCTCATCTCCTCTTTTTGTTCACACAGACAGGACAGGACCATCCCGGCAAGCTTCACTGACAGGCTGGACGCCCCTGAGAATGAGGAGAGGCCGACGCCAAGGGGAGAACAAGTTGCCGTTGACCGTATTCAAAGTAGTACCTTGCCAGCGGTGCCCGCCTTTGACATTGTGCAGGTGCGCGTATCGGCGTACCTGAACGCTCACGACATCCCCCTTCCCTCCGGTTTGATTTCCCCAATCGTCTCATCCGGCCTCAGTGGCATCGACACGTTGCGTTATGCTTATGTGACATGACACGAACTTGACAGCGTCCCCACTGCGACGACTCTTACCCTTGGTAGCTCTTTCCTTTCTTCCGTTCCTGCTCCGGGGTCATGGGAAGTGCGCCAGCTGCCCAAACTCCGCATGCGAGTCCCGGAGGCGCGATCTCAGCCCACTCGTTGTGCGTGGGTACACAGCCAGCAAGGCAGTTTCTCAAATTCCCTACAGCTCATTCATCGCCTTCGTCTCTCCCCCCCCATAACGCCTTTCTTATCGACGCAACGTGCAGCGCCACATCCATAAAAATGAAAAAGACAAGAACAAATGGCGGTGACAAAAAAGACAAATAAAAACGAAATGTGCGCCACACTCCCAGTTTGATGATAGCTGGCTGATCACTATTGCAGCGTGACACCAGAGCCATCCCACGCTTGGGCCCCATTTTTCGCGCGCCCATATCGCACTCGTTCAGTTGGTTGTCAGTTGTCCGCAAACCTGGCTAGCGGATAGACATGCGAGTCGCCTTGCCATTTGCAACGACCGATCGAGGCTTGACTCGGTTTGCCTCCCTTCCACCACCAGAGAGCCCATGTCGGGCGAGCAGTGTAATCGTGCACGTGACTCTGCGGAACCGAAGATGTTTGCCGGCGCAAAGTCCCAGTCACTCACCGTATTTTTCGCTGACCTTTAGCACTCCCTCCCTTTGTTGCCCTTTATTCCTCGAAAGGAGATGCGTAGGGGTTTAGGAGGTATCGATATCAGAGACATCAAATTCAAATTCAAACGCCATGATGAGCTTCCATAGAATAAGAGGGGGATTCCGTTCCCGCTCTGCCGGTATGTTGGGCTCAATATTCCTGATTCCTAAATCATGATCAGAAGGACCCGTAGAAGTTGGACCTATCGTACTGTAAATAGTCGAAAACGGACACGAAAGCACGAAAGTGAAACGTAGATCAATTTCCGCAGCTTGAGGGTCGAGTCACCCATACGCATCGAAGCACTGTTCTCATCCCTCGCCGTTTCACGATACGCGCTGTTCGCATACTTCAGATCACCGCCCCCCACGTCCATCCAGCTACCTAGAAATGGTACAAAGCTCCGAGGAAGTGAGGAGCGCGCTTTGTCGATATGTGTATATGTTCGCGCCGAAGGGTCCTATGCGCTTTTTGGGTCCAAAGGAAGATGCTCTTATCAGCCTTCTCTTCTGCGGTCTGTTGGTCTCCTTGCTTACCGGATCCAACGAGCGGCGCCCATGTTGATTGTACGTTGACGCTTTGCGCGGCCTGGAACGTTTTTGCAAATTTCATCCACCGCTTGCCTTAACATGGTCGCTCCTTTGACTTGTTGGCGCTTGGCGGTGCTACGGGTCCTGCCACGTCACCCTTAATCCCAGCTCGGAAATGGCCGATTCAGTGCGTGTCAGTTCTCCCCTTCCAAGCGGATCCCCCGCTTTACCATGTGCTCGGACAAAATGGTCGTTTAAGCTTGCCCTTCCGACTCATCGACTTCGTTCAAGAATCAAGGTACGAGGAGTGTTTGGTGCCCTCGCCCCTTGTACTGTACACGTCTAAAATACCAGACATGTCCACCGGCGGTTGGTTCTCTTATCATGTCCTTTCATGTGGCTCTGACTTTGTCTCTGGCACAGATTGGGACATCGCACAATTACTTATCCAGACGTGGCATCGTTTACGACATCCGGTCGCCTTTTGATCCAATCAACATCAATCGGGTCTCGCGAATATATATCTCATTTGTCCGGTAACCAAGCCGAAGCCGTATGCGATGACGGACCCTCGGAGTGGATGCCATGTTGTCAAATGGAATTGATAGTCGGCATCAATGGGAGAACGAAGTGATGGGAAGTTATACGGAAGTTTTTTGACAAACAGTATCATCGACCCTGCCCTACAGAGGTGATCTACAGTCTTGGATCCGTCCACATATGAGCGGAGCTCCCACGCCCAGATATGAAAACCTTGTTTTAGGAAGGGGCGATTGGAGTTGGGTGGCTGGCGCTGCGCATCCAACGTTTGTGGAGTTCGGAGGCATGAGGGTACTGGTACCGGGGGTAACAAACACGACGGGTGGCAATGACTTGGGAGGGAAAGAAGGATTGATTCCCATGTCTGTCAGTGATGTGTCATGTCATCTGCATCTGCGTCGCCTTCATCAATATCTTTCGATCAATACAGATAAGCCATGGGCAGTGTCACAGATGCATCATTGCAATACAACCCATGGTCCAAATGCACTACCTCGGCCACTACGTTCCAGCCGGAGCTTTGCAGCAAGCAGCCTTTGGTGATGCAATCACACTTGCCAATATGTTGTATCTATTCTTTTCGACTCGTGGTTCGACGTGCACCCCATTAAGGGTGACTTCCATTTCGGTGTGGAGCGAAAGAAAAGGTCCCTTAAAAGCCTGCGCGAACATATCGCGGCATTATCGGGCCCACTTGGACGGACCCAGGTCGTCAGTTTGTCCGACATGACGATTTAAACATTAAAAGAAAGAATTTCTGAAGCCTGCCGTGACACGTACGTCATTCCAATCCCTTATCTATCCTCATATATTTAACCCATACAATCGCACGTTCTTGCGCGACACCAAAGCCACCATGAGCCAACAACAAACCAAGCAAAAAGTGCCGCTAGTGAAATATCAACTACCACGTAGACGCTATGTGATCGCACGGGAGGCTGGTATTTGAGAAGATCGTAGCACAATCGTATCATGTCATTGCGGAAGGTGCAGGTACAGAACGTCGCGACATGATTTTGTATTTAAGCTATGTCAGAACATTGGGAAGGTCGTTGTTATAATATAATAATTTGATTATCATGACCTCCCATTTTTCTGACATATCAAACGGCGCGGTATGTTACATGTTCAATCAAGATCGCATTTGAGAACTCGAAAGTCAACGGTGGCATGGGGAAATTTGGTCGAGGCCGTTCACGTCAATAGTTCGACGAGATCCTCATGCATTTTCGCAGTGCGAAAAATAGGGACGTGAAGTTGGTAATGCCCTTCCACCCATGTTTGTTAGCTGTTATCTCGGAGCAGGTGGCAGACGGCGAATGAGAACTGATGATCAATCGAGGACAAAATTATGAGATCCTTCGACACTTCATCACACAGGGAATCACAGTTCTGACCGTCAGCACGATATTCATCACCACAAGGAAGGGTGATACTGCATAAGTGTTGATAGTAGGGTAGGCACCCAGTGACGGGGATTCGGTCTGGGTGCCGTTGAGGGTCCAGACTTTCATGTACGCGGGGATCTTTTTTTCTCCCTCCCTACCATTCCAAGCTTGATGTCGGCTCATCGAGCTTGTCACACGGACTCAACTCAGATTCTCCTCAAGTCAGAATTGGGGAGGATATGTACACCAACAACACAGGCGCTCAGCTTCCGAGCTGTACAATCAATCCCTTTGTAGCCTGCTGGGCATTATGCCGTTCCAAGCCAGTTTAAACTCGTCGAGCGGGGTCTCCAGATTCGACAGGCGCTCGAAGAGGTCCCTCGTTTTCGTGACCGCGTTCCTGAGAGGTTCTAAATGCCGCTTGTCGTCCCAAGTACACCCCATGTTCTCTCTGGGATGTGTGCTGGATCCTGGTTCCATGAGTTTTTGAAGGCTGCATGCCTCATCAAGGATTTCGCTGGGCATCATGTCAGTCGGAGGCTTCCGGAAGTAACTCTCCTTATCTCACCTCATCTCCTTGTGCTGTGTCATCAAGTCGGATATTTCCTGGAGAGTTGCTTCTGCTCGTCGTGCTTTGATAGCAACCTTCGAAGTTTGAGCGCTAAGGATGATCCATTCCAGGCAGAGAAGAAGATGAGGGAGTGGCCCGAGGTAAAATCTTCGATATTTAATGTGGACGGCCTTCGCAGATTCTTTGCATGTCTGGAACAGGCGATTCCGTCCCATTCTTAGTGAATCGTCAATGTTGTCCTCGAGTCCCTTAAGGATATACCGGCGGGCTGCTCTTTGAATGACAAGCGCCTCCTTTGTTCTGTCGGGCTCTACTCTGTCATTGACGTCGGCGGCGTCTTGAGCAGAGTACTCAGCAAGCTCTGCGGTGCGTTGATCACCACCAGATGTATCACCCGGGTCGTCGATCTCCCCTGCGGCAGGAGTATGTCTGGCATTTGTCCTGTCAGAATCCGTTGGTGAGGCAGCATGGATGGTATCAAACCTGCGTCGCTGATGGCCTTGAGGATCTGTTGGGCGAGACCGCAGAATATTCGGGATGGTATTCATGTCTTCAAATACTATAAATTGTACGCTCGGCGGGTGTTGCGCTGGAACGCGAAAGATCCTCTGATGGAGCTTGACAAGGCAATCGAATTGTGGGGGAGTAGATTGATATAGAACTTCCGCTAATTTTTCCCAGTCTCCAGCGCTGATGTAGCTAAGATTCTAGTAGTTTAGAGGACCGCCACTCAGTTCATATAGCAACGAGGTGCTCACCGCCAGTGGAAAGCCGTCGACTCGGAAACATGTGACGTCCGAAGCGATTCCGTCGTTCGAACAACGTCATTCCTGAGGTCAGAAAAGTTTTCGCCAACTAAGACAATTTTGTCAGTTCGGGTCGGGATAGGAATCACGACTACATACGGAGACAGAGACATCTGCATCTGGTTATTTGCGATACACGTCAGCCAAGTAGCGACACGGTGGAATGAATACCCTTACATGCGCGCGACACAAAGATCTTGTAGAAATTTTCGCGGGAGATCATTGGACCAATTAGGCGCCTTATTCTTGACGTCCCGCGAACCTGCAAAGTGTCACCGCGCGATGATGACCGTACATAGGTCGAACTCACTGAAATCTATTGTATGGTTCAGATATTCTCCCGTGTAGAGTCCTCTCAATAGCCTTTCTGTCTCTTGTGCCAGGACCCACAAAGGCGCAAGTGGTTTCTCTTTAAAAGTAGTGAAATCCTTCCATAGTGCCAATACCCAACTTCGCGGAAGAACGACGCCATGCAGACTGCTCTATACTTCCCAGTCATAATGGCTAGCCCAAATAGCCTCTCTACGATGTTGCACATCACTGCTAGGTCTATAGGAATTGCTCGCGGACCACATATCTATGACCAATTGGTGATGCCGTCAGTGACACATTTTCGAAGTCTGATGGAGCCATTTTACCTGAAAAACCTGACGCCCTGCGCCAAGTCACCAGAACCATCCATGAAGGACAAAAGAGTGTATAGCGTGTATATCTGTGAGCCAGACGGAGTGTGAACAATGAGTCGAGGGTGTCGCTGCTTCTTCGGGTACTTGTGCATGGAATGCGAAGTAAGCAATCATTGACTGTTCCACCATCTTGTCGGAGCCGTCCCAGTGTAATTGCTGTGCACAGGTTCGTAAGAAAAGCACCTTGGAGCGCTGGTATGGAGGGATTTAGTGAATAAAGGACATCAAATGCCCATCTCTTAACCGTCGAGAAGCCATCGGCGGCCTCTGGTATCAAATCCTCATTGAGCGCTGAAATGGAGCCGCTTAGGTACAAGAGTGGGTTCAAGGCATTTCCAAGCGTATTCAATAAACGTCTGGAATGAAACTGTAAATTTAGCGCGAAATGGGATATCACTGGCGTTGTTCCTCACCTCTGGCTGTTTATTCGAGCAGGGAATTCCACGCAGGCAAAAGCATGCAGATTATCAAGGATCATGATCTGTTGTAGATGAATGAGCCCTTCGATTGAACCAGCCTTCATCAAGCTCGTGGGAGGCAGTGTGTTCGCGAAGATGACATCTTCCGC
>JAGFNK010000881.1:0-19270 GCA_025769875.1 Russula earlei | reverse complement strand
CACGGGCTCGACGACGAACGAGCGGACGCGCCGTCGAAAAACGGCTCCGGCGTGCCGACGACGATTCCGGTTCCGATTCCGATTCCGATCACCCCGCCACCCCCTTCCGCCGCGGGCGCGGGCGCGTCGGCGAGCGCGCAACCTCAGGGGACCCCCGCGACGACGACCAAGCGACCCGGACCCGGCCGACGCAAACCGAAGACGCAGCTGGCCGAGCTCCCGTCGGCCGCCTCGCGAAGGGCCGGGGGAAAGACGCTCACGACGTTGGAGAAGTCCGCGCTGGACTGGAAGGCGCATGTCGGCTCGTCCGACACCGCGGAGCTCGCCTCTGAACTCGAGGCGAACAGGCGCGGCGGCGGGTACTTGGAAAAGGTCGACTTTTTGCAGCGCGTTGGCGATCGCAAGAACGAAGCGTTCGAGGCGAACGTGGATCACAAGCGACGTAGAGGGTGATCGCTCGGACGCGGTATGGCGCTGGCGCTCGCCGCCTCTCCTCGCCCTACCCTCCTTCCAGTCCGAGTCATCTGGGTCGATTGGTGAAAGGTTGCATGTGATGGTCCCACTTCATTCTCATTTACACTTCTACAATTTTTTTCTCTCCGTCTGCTGTCGGTTCGTCGCGGATACCTTGTTCGTGGGCCGACTGTAGATGGGATGTCGTGCGCGGGATTACTGACGGAAGTGGAAGCAATTCTTTTCCATTCGTTGGCATAGTTGTTGCGTACTACTCCTTCACTGTATTACCTCAAATGTATAAGAATTGTGTTCACTGTTCTCGAAAACCGCTCGCGTGCACACAAAAGTTCCTCTCGCTCTCTCATTCACTCTACTTCGCGTTCATACGCTTCTCTCTGTCTACACAACGGAACGCGTCAACGGCCTACCGGCCCACCTTCCCTCACCATTGCCCCATCCTCATCATCTGGTCAGGACCTTGACCTCCACCGCCACCGGGTCTACTTCCGTCGTCGAAACTTCGAGGTTGATGGGTCACCCTGGATATGAACGGACGTGAGCGTCTCAGTAATCGTACACGTGAGAAACCACAAACCCCGAAATGTTTTGGGAATTTCCGTGCTCATATCCCACGACCGCACCCATGCCGACAAACCGTTTGTGGTGGTTCTTATTTACGTCTTGGCGATTAAATCTATGAGGCAAAAGTCAACTTCAGCAGGCAACAGGAGAAGGAAGCATACAAAACAGAGGAGTCGCGAATGTTGGAGCGATGCTGGTGGCGAAACAGAAAATGGCAAAAACAGAGGAAGGACGCATGGTCGTAATGATTGCGATCGTGGATTTAAAACGAAACTCGTCAAGTCGTGGTGGTTTGAAACAAAGTGTGGCTCCCTTGTAGGTATCCGGTACCCACAAGTATGAAGCTGGAGAGTAGGTACTCTGACTCTTTATCTTTATATAGCCGAGTCCAGTTCTGTTCTTCCCGCTGTTCGTAGCATGCCATCAGCAAATGTCTGGATTGGGGTGATTTCAATCTCATCTCTTTTGCACACAAGTGGTGATGCAAGGGAGTTGCACGATGGTGCACCTATGTTTCTAGATATTCGAACCAGCGAGCGCGCATGCGAAGTCGTCTCAGATCGGTCAAAGTGGCAGACCTCTTCCATCACTTATCGTCAAGCTGTGTCATCTCAATCACCGCGATCGTCGGTAGTTGCCACGAGAAGAGAACACCACAGATCTGAGCGCCAAGAGGAAAAGGCCGGAACGGGCGCGACGGCAATGAGCTGTCAACTCAGTGCCAGTTGTCGGTATACTATTACCCTTACATTTGTCACTCCTGGTCATTTGTCACTTTCGAAATATTGCCTCAGAGGCCTTCCAGTGACCTGGTACTGTGCACACCATCTAATATATGACATCTAAAGGTGTTCAGCCATTTTCACAATGATATATTGATTATTGAAGGAGTCCCTTCTGAGAGGGGATTTTGTGCATGATGTCACACCTGCCAGTTCTTGCCAAGTGGAGCTTGAAGCCATCCACATTTTTGTCAGTTGTCAGTACAGTATTTATGCACCAGTCACTCCTTGATGCACCATTGTTATTGATGGATGGTACATCAAGGAAAATGCTCTCATTGCTCTCAGGTTCCATGTTACGAACAACATGTGCAAAATAGGGCTGTGCACTGTCCGTATTATGGCCATGGCCATACAATGCACAGTAGGTTGACAGATATGGGTGACCATACACTGTCTGTATACTGAATACCCTTGAGCTCTGACAGTATGGTATGGGTAGCAATACAGCTGTATTACAGTCAACAGAAATGTATTCATGTGCAAAATTCAATATAATGTTGAGATGTACTACAGTCAATGTTGCAATGCAGCTGTGGCCTGTGCATGCATGAGATGAAGCTTCTTTTTGACAAGCATTAGAACTTTGATGGTTTCAAGCCAAAGACTTGCATGTTGCAATGAGATTGTGTCATGACCCCCCAAGTTACTACACCATGCATCAGCCAATAGAATGGTCAAGAAGTAGTGTAATGTGCCAGGTAGGGCATGCAGAGTCCATGGGGCTTGATCCAAGGGCAGGTACAGACAGGGAAGGACTGAGAGCAAGGTCATACCCTAGACACAACACTTGATCATCTTTGGAAACATGTGCACATGAGAGTGTGTGGGTGTGGGTGTTTTTGTTCTTAAGGGAGAGAAGATCTTGAAGGAATCAATGGCAAAGAGGCATTCACACAAGCAGATGAAGTTAGAGGCAAATGCAGACATAGCTTGTATTTGATACAGTAGCTATTGGGCATTAACTACAGGGATCCTACTCCTCCAACTGCAAGTCCATGAGTGCAGGGTGGTGTGGTGAGGATGAGGGGTGAGGTGAGGTGGGCAGCAAGCCCTCAGGTTGAGAGGCAATGATGACAGTGAATGTGTTCAATCTTGATTTCTGCTCTAGCAATAGAGTTGCTTGATATAGTTCAAGCACTAGACTTCAACACCTTTAATATTATTGCTGGTAAGAATAGATGGAAGAGAGGAGAGGGGCCCTTTATTGCTTGAGCAGCAATTTCTTTAGAGAGAGAGAATCTGTTATGATTCAGAGAGTAAGTTGAGTATAAGGCTCAACTCTTTATACACCAGAGTATTGATACTATATCTCCATAATGGCTTTTGGCTGATCTGATTTGTACAAAACTTGGGGAACACATAGCTGAGACCCACTGCTATCCAATAATGAGAACTGAAATTCAAAAGTATCAGTAATGACTCATGCATGAATCACCCTTTTGTAGTACTGTAATCTGTCATCAAATCAGTAAGCAATCACTAAGCATTAGTCACTCAATCAGTCAGCAATAACAAAGCATCAGTCAGTTAATCAGTAAGCAGAAAAGAGTAAGCAAAACATAGGTAAACAGTCAATCATGAACACCAGTCAAATCCTAACAGAATGCATCATGTGGGTCCATGTGTAGACATGTGGGGGGGCAAGGATGATGCTTGAGAGATGATGATGAAAGGGGTGAGAGTGGGACGAAAGGGAGTTGATGATGGACAAGAGCATAATGATGAAAAGGTGAAGAGCATGGGGCAGACAAAGAGACAAGGGGCATGAGATGCAGCTGAACAGTGATGGCATTGTGCTGTAGGCTGATGCTTGGAGGAGCTGAGCTCCAACTCCAACACCAATGAAGAGGGGCATAGGTGGCAAGGTGGTGATGTTGGAGGGGATCAAGCTGAGGTACCATCGCTGTTCCTGGATGTAGAGTAGGGAATGTGGCTGTGATGGACATTGAAGAGAGAGCACAAGTGTGAAGGAGGAAGACAAAGGAAAAGAGTGGGGGGCAAGTTGGAGGAGGGGGATGAAGAGGAAGGAAGGAGGACATGAGGGAGGTGTGACAGTGTGGCTACAAGTCACAGTAGATATCCAAAAACCTGGCATGAGTGTTTGAATTCATGCCATGTACAGGCCATACAAGTATGGTACAGTGACCCAAAAACTGTTCAATGTTTTGTACATTTTCATTGTATTATTGCCATTTTCAGTGCACTGGCAGAGCTTAAATTCCACCCAAATTGGCGCAGAAACCCCCTCAAACATGTGGGATGAATATCTCCCTCAAAACAGCTTCAATTGAATTCATATGAAACTTATTGTCCCTGAATCACCTGAATGAGGGCTAGGCAGCCCCATTGTTTTCATGAGATTTGAGTGAGAATTGGTGGAGCTGGACTCAAGCCACCTCCACATGTGTATTAGATGAATTACAACTCAAAATTGTGGTCTATATCTATTATTTTTCCCTCATGTTGTACCCATGGGCTATCTTGAGGCAGCCCCATGGTTGTTTTTGACTTAAGTGTTGCGGTGTGCAATGTTGTTTCCAGTGCAATTGGAGTTGTGGCCAGCCACCTCATCACCCCCTCCACCTCTCCATTCTGACCATCCTTCTTGTTTTTCACAGACAGAGAGGAGTGGGTTGCAAGAGGGGTCCTATTCTGAACTCTTTTACTACAGAGTAGCTAGTGTGTTTTTTATATACAGGAGAGAGGTACTAGAGATGAAAGGCCATGAAAGAGAATCAAGACTGGTTGAGACAGTTGAGGCGGTCATGAAAGGCTTGAGATGCAAATGTGTCACATGTGTGGGGGCATGTTGTGTGTGTGTGGTCAGTGGCAAGGGCTTGGCAATGCAATCAAGGTCTCAATGTCACACATGAGGTGGCTTGTGGTGTGCAGTCGGTGGACAGCCTGGAATGAGAGGGAGGCGGCATCATGTCATATCAAATTTCCACATGTCATTCTGTGGCCAGCCATATGGCTACCTTACACCTCCCAGGGGCTTGAAAACTTTGACCATCCTTGGTCAAGTGTCTGAATGCGAGTGTTTTTGAGCTTTTGCGTCTGAATTGAGGTGGCAGTTGTGGCTGCTTGTGCTGTGGAAGACATGAATGCAGTGATTGGTGATGGCAAAGATGGAGGAGGTGAGGGCGATGGGGAAAAATGGAGGCAATGGAGCTGAGGGCAGCAGTGACAAGATGGCAGCTGCATGGTGGTGGTGTTGTCTTGTGGCAGCGGTGGTGTGATCATCGTCATTGCAGGTGGTGGCAGCAGGCGTGGATGAGGAGGTGGAGGTGTTGTAGGCCGCTGTTATGGCCATCAACAAGCCATTGGAGCATTAGCTCAGGGTTTCAGTGGGGCCAAGTCCCTGTGACTGGTTCAAGGGTTCAGTGGGGCCAGCTCAAAGAGACCAGATCAAGGGTTTAGTGTCTCAAGACTAAGTCAGACAAGACTAGCCCACAGACAGAGTTGATCTTCTTGTTTCACAGAAGAGGAGGATGATGAGAGAGAAGCAGAGGAGGAAGAGGAACACAAAGGTCCCTTGAGGTGTGCTCAAGTCAGCAGAGTGTAAGCCAGCACAAGCAAGTTGTGATTGAGAGAGTATACAGGACAAGGGATGTGACAGGAAATGGGACAAAGCTAAGCTTGGGGCATTCCCCATCTTCTTACAGGCGCTTAAATACTGTATCTAGTGAGGCTGTACAGTACTGTATGCGGAACAATAGATAAAAGGTAAGCCAATGGCAAAGGGGATCAATCAACAGATAAAACATAAGAAGGTAAAGTGACAGCTGTCAATCAATATCAAGGGATAAACGGTAACCAAAGAGATGAGGGTGACAGAAGAGAACAAGGACAGAAGTGGGTTAGTGACGAACCAACAAGGGGGTAGATTATGACAGCTGCAAGCATGAGTTTGTAGATAGAGACATAGGTGGTGAGGACTTGAGAAGGAGGATACATGGGGTTGGCTTTGCACAGGGGTGGCATTTCTCATCTTGTGATTGGTGGTGGCAGGGTCATCTCCACTGCAGGTGTTGGCAGCAGATGTGGGCAAGAGCGCACAAACAACAGGGAGGCAATGTGGGAGGCAGCATGCAGTGTGCTTGTTGGCATTGGTGGCTGCTTCTCCTGCAGTGGTGGTGTGGTGGCAGCTTCTGCTCCTGTTGTGGCATGTTGTGGCTAAGTTCATGGCTGGGGCCTTCTTGGTCTTCTGGGTTAGAGCTGGTGGCATGGGGTGGCGATGGTGCTGCAATGCTGGTGTTGCACAAAACTGAGACTGATGTGGCGGGTGCTGAGATGAGACTGAGGGTGAGACTGTCATGAACCATTTCCTGGAGAGGCCCTTGAAGGACTCTTCCTTATTAGAGGAAATCCAGCCTCTATGATGCCACCCTGTTCACATGAGCAAAGGGGTGAGTAGAGGTGTCCATAATATCATGTATGCATTGTTGCACAATTGATTCTAGGCACAATCAACATACAGCAAGCCCTACTTAGTGGCAACCCTTCTAGCAGTATAAGACAGTATTATAGGCTTCCTAAGGACCCTTTAGGACAACCCAAAGTGCTCTACAATAGACACTAATGAAGATACTATAGGCCCTATAACACATTATTAGACTAACTCTAATAACCTTAGAACAAACTATAAGGCAATACTAAGGACCTTAATAGAAGTATTAGGGTCAACTCTAAGGACCCCTAATAGAACTATATAAGGGGCCTTATAGGCAACACTATTCCACTGACAGATACCCCATCCCCAAATGACCAGCCCTAAACTAACTAACAGTAAATGAATCAGATGCTTTGCACATGCACTAAGCAGTGAACATGTGGACTCTAAAGGCCCTTACTCATCATTATGGGCCTTCTTACTCAGCAGCTTACTGCATGACTGAGCATGCTCACTAAGCATACCCCAACTTCTGTTCATCCATCTAGTGTGCTTGATAACAAGGTTATGACTTGTTCCCTATTTAGGCAGTTCCCTGTGGTATATAAGAGCTCAATAAAGTAGTGGACAGTCTTCAGACTGTCCATTTGATTTGTGGCACTCCATTACTGAGGATACTCCTTTGTGACTGCCTATCTAGTACAATCCTGGCCCTCTCCTTCCAAGATCATCTCTCACAAGCCAGTACCAGTCCCTCTCTGGTACTTGCTACTTGTTTAAACCATGCTCTTTGCCAATTTTGTCCTCGAACTCAGTTGACTTGTCTCCAAACTCCTATCTCACTCTTGAACTGGATTGTTCAACAGTGAGTCTTGACAGAGACCAAGGAGGCAGTGGTGGACAGAACTGGGGTGATGGCAAAGACAGACAGAGCAGAGGTGATGGTGGAGAGTGCAGTGGCAGGAAGGGAGATGGCAGACAGCAAGGACAAAGTGGTGGTAGCAATGTAGGCAGCTGGGACTGAGACGACTGTGGCTGAGGGCATGGCAGAGATGGCAGCGGCTGGCAATGCTGGCAATACTGCAGGCTGGGCTGAACTGACGAGTTGTGGGCAAGGCTACAATGGAGGCTGATGTGAAGTTGGCAGCTGGCACAACTGAGACTACTGTGGTGGTGGATGAGGCGATGGATGAGGCTGAGGGAAATGAGATGACTGAGGGTGTAGGAGTGGATGAGACAAAGGTGGGGGTGGCAGATGAAGCTGCGACTGAGACAGGTGGGGTTGAGACCACAGAGATGGGGACAGTGGGAGTGATGGGAGTGGTGGGCAATGCTGAGACAACTGGGGCAGTGGCAGCTGTGGATGAGACTAAGGTGGCAGCAATGGTGACAGTGGGCAATGCTGGGACAGCAAGGGCAGGTGGGGCTGAAGCAAGGACAGCTGGTGAGTTGAAGATGGCAGCAGTGAATGAGGTGACAGGAATGGTGGATGAGGTGGGAGCCACAGGGACAATGGGAGTGGGCAATGTGAAGGCAATGATGGGCAATGCAGGGACAATGGCAGGAGCTAGTGTGGGTGTGGGGTAGATGTAATTATCTTCATTTCATCTTTGTCATGAGAACCAAGTTCACATTCCCACTGAATGTCACAATACCTCTTGATGTTTGTAATATTCTTTGTTGCTCATCCATATGCCAGGGGCTGAGTTGTTGTGGGATCATCTTGCAATCATCCAGGTGGAGTCCTGACCAAAACAGCTTGTTGTAGTCTTTGTGGGACAGCTGGCCTGCTTGTATGAGAGGAGTGCATAATGCTTTGAAGACCCAGTAGTGCTTGAAGATGTCTTCCTGGTTGCACATATGGAGACTTGATGAGGAGTCCATGAAGAGTTTGATATCCTGGTCATAATAGTGGTCCGGAATCAGCATGATGGAAGGAGCAGCTGCAACTGTGGGTGTGGAGGGCCAAACATGAGTTGGAAGGGGGCAGCACGACTGATGCAGCTGAGACAGTGGGCATGGTGGGAATGAGGGCAAAGGATGGTCAGAATGGAGAGGCGAGAGGGGCGATGAGTGGCTGGCCATGACTCTGATTGCACTGGAAACAACATTGCACACCACAACACTTGAGTCAAAAACAATTTTGAGTTGTAATTCATCTAATACACATGTGGAGGTGGCTTGAGTCCAGCTCCACCAATTCTCACTTGAATCTCATGAAAACAATGGGGCTGCCTGGCCCTCATTCAGGCAATTCAGGGACAATAAGTTTCATATGAATTGAAGCTGTTTTGAGGGAGAAATTCATCCCACATGTTTGAGGGGGTTTCTGTGCCAATTTGGGTGGAATTCAAGCTCCACCAAGTGCACTGAAAACAGCAATAATCCAAAGCTGCTGGTGCTGCATCCCATCCTGTTGCAGCAGCAGGCTCCACCACCCAGTCATTGCCACCTGGTGGCTCTGCAGCACAATTGATAGCACCTATGTGGTGATAGATAAGTGAGATGCCCCTTGCCACACTCATATCTGTTACTTACCATCTTGAGTTGCAAGTGCAAGGTTGATGCCACCACCAACTGGCACTGAAGGGATGTCCCACTCAGCAACAGGTGGGGCATTGCCCTCACCAGTGGCAGCAGCCTTGGCTTGCACCTCCTCCCATTGCTGCTTCTTGACCTCTTCAGGATGATAGAAGAACATGTTGACCATGACATTCCAGCCATCAGGGGTGCAGGGGATGGTGCCATGGAGGCAGAGCACCTTGAGCACAAGGAGCCACCAGATGAGGCCAATTGCATAGCATGACTTGTTGTTCTCTCACAGGGATGGCCACAGCAACATACCTGAGCAGCATACCCAAGAGCACAATGATAGGGATGTTGATGTATGACACCTCACAAATTGCTTGGTGGTCCATGCATGGGTCCATCACAATGATCAGCTGGGGCTCCTCAAATGAGCATGTGATGTAGTTTGTGAATGAGCCTGGAAAAAAGTGGCCCATGAAATCACACACACAGTAAAAGACATGTTGTGTGCCAGGTGGAGGTGGTGAGACATGGTGAGGGAGGAGGCATGGTGGTGATGGCAAACATGGGCTGTGGTGCATGAGTGGGTGGGTGCAGTACGAACACAAACAGGCAAAAACACAGCCTGCAGAGTGGAATGAATCAGAAATCTGTGAAAACAAAAGAAAGAGAAAAAAAAATGTACATGGCTCAAGGCATGAAGATCATGCTCATGGGACAAGGTGTGATTTTCATGCACATGGGAAGCTCAGTTGTGTGTCATCATGGTCCATGGATTCATGTGTCAGAATTTGCCTAGCATGTGTGGAGGGAGGGAGCATGTGAAAGTAGCACACCACATGATTCCCAAGCCAGTGGGGATCCACCTTACAGTGCATGCAATGAGGGTGGTGGTGGAAAGTGGCAGTAACATGAGAGAGAGGGCAGTGGCAGCATGGTCACAGTGGTGGCAATGATGTTGCATGGGAGAACACAAGCATGAGCATGGCTGTTCCTGGGTCAAGACTGGTCTGAACTGGTCAATTGACTGCAAACAACTGCATGTAACTGGTCACCTGCAGTCCAGTCCAGTTTTTGAGGGATTGTGCAAACCAGTAGCCAGTCAGTCTCAGTCACACCAAAATCATGGGAAAAACTGAACTTGATTGGACTTTGAAGCACTAGTCCAAACTGCAAAACAGGAAAGGTTGTGGAAATGGATTGAGTAATGTGGGCCAGGAAAATGAAATCTCATTAGAAATGATGGCTGAGAAAGAGCAGATAGGCAAATAAAACATGGAACACAATGTTTTGAAGGATTTGCATCCAGAATGAATCACCTGTGGTATGGCCACTGCATTTGGTCTTCCAGTGATCTTCCTAAATTGGTCAGATTGCCAACTCAGCAGCAATCAGATGCCTCTGACTCATCAACCAATCACTGCCAGTGTAAGAACTTTTGTTTGAGGCAACACTGGACATGGTTCTCACTGCCCAAATCAACACCACAGACATTAATACTCTAGAAAGTTCAGAAAGTCTCCTGTGGCCAACTACCTGACCTGGTACAGTAGTGTTATATTTACCTAATAAAATATCACTATCAACCACAATAATTAGGTGAACCAGGGGGGGCAGTTGAATATCCATCACAACCATGAGGTGAATCGGCGGGGGCTCCTGGATATTTTTTGGAGCCACCTTGATTGTTTCCGTTGTTGTCACTTCCTTGAGCTGGCCTGGATATGAAAACGAACGTGTGCGTCTCAGTAATCGTACGCGTGAGTGAGAAACCGCGGAGTTTGTTACTTTTTGTGTTTGCGGTGCTTATCTCCCGCGATCACAGCGTTACTTGCCCCTTGGCGCTTAGATCTATGAGGTAAAAGTCAGCTTCAGCAGGCAACAGGAGAGGTAAGCATACAAAACAAGAGGAGTTGCGAATGTTGGAGCGATGCTGGTGGCGAAACAGAAAATGGCAAAAACAGCGGAAGGGCGCATGGTCGAAATGATTGCGATCGTGGATTTAAACCGAAACTCGGCAAGTCGTGGCGGTTTGAAACAAAGTGTGGCTCGCTTGTAGGTATCCAGTACCCACAAGTATGAAGAAGCGAATGGAAGTGCAGCTGGACAGTAGGTACCCTGGCTCTTTATCTTTATATAGCCGAGTCCAGTTCGCTGTTCGTAGAATGCCATCAGCAAATGTCCAGATTGGGGTGATTTCAACCTCATCTCCTTTACACACACACAAGTGGTGATGCAAGGGAGTCGCACGATGGTGCACCTATGTTTCTAGGCTATTCGAACCAGCGAGCGCGCACGCGAAGTCGTCTCAGATCGGTCAAAGTAGCAGACCACTTCCATCATTTATCGTCAAGCTGTGTCATCTTCATCTCAATCAACGTGATCGTCGGTAGTTGCCACGAGCAGAGAACACCACAGATCGCGGGGGCAAGTCGGTATATTTAACCGTCCAGTTCATATGGCAGCACTGCATACATTCACACAGTCGAGTGTCCCATTCGGCCGGCCTCGGATACCCCGCTTGCACTCGCGTCTTCGAGTCTTCCTCGTCCTTTCACTCCCTCACTCCCTTTGTCACTCTCCTTTCATCCTTCCATTCTCCCATCCCCCGGCCTCGATCCTTTTCCTCAAGACGCCCCTCACACGCCCCTCAATCACTCCACCTCTGCGCCAACGTACGCGAAGGCTCTCCGCTTGGCGCGCCTCGCTTGCCGTGTCTCTCGAACTCTTAGGGTTTTGTGGTTGGTTGGGTAGCAGTGTCTGATGTCATAGGTATGCCGGTTACGTTACCTTTCATATGACCTCGACGGGTCTTTGCTCCTTTGTCCCTTGTCTCAATCCCGCGCCGTCTCGATTCTCTTTCATGCACCCCTTCCTTTCACCTCATGCTTTCCGTTGTACTCTCCTGTATTTAATCCCAATAGCAACTCTTCGTGAACAACAAGTTACTTCATCCTGTGCCCCTTATATCGCCTGCTTCAAGGCAGTTTCCTCTGCGCGTTCGACCTCTCGCCAGGTCCTGTTCGGCCTCTCTTTCCTTTGGTGTCTACTGGGCATCGGGTCAAGTAATCGGCACCACGAACTTGAACGTATCTTTTCCTGAGCGCCCTACACCCCGACTTCCGCCTGCAACACAAACAGGCAGAAAATACCCTGTCAGGGCAGATGAGGTGATCGGCGAAGAAAGGCTAGTGGTGATGCGGATGTCAAGGAAACAGGTCTAGCAGTGCTGATCTGATGCGAACGGGCCAGACAGTATCACATTTATGCCTGTACAACGTTGCATTTCTTCGGAATTGGGATCTGGCCGCAGTTTGGGTTGGTCGGTCCACATGACATGTATCCATCGGTTGAGATGAAAGCATAAAGAGTTCGTCAATCCTGCCTGGGTGCTACAATAATTTCTCGTGATTTTCCCAACGGTAGACAGTCACAGGGTGGCCAGCAAGTTGCCGTGCCACGATGAATCGCACAATGAATTTCGGAACAGATTCCAATGGTTGGAGGCCCCTCAGGAAAACGTTGTGCAGCGAGGGTAAGACTTGTGTTACTCTTTCTTCCGCGAGCTCTTCCAGGGCTTGGCAGACATGTCGCGCAACTCTATTGGAAAGGCGCAGATCCTTCACAGCAGTGAACGGGTCCAGGAGTTCCAACCATTGAGTGGTTTCTATGTCATCTATCCTGTGTGAGTGTGGACGTGGGAGAACGTGCCAGTGATCCACGAGGTCGAGCTGTACCAAAGTGGAGGGGAGCAAGGATGAACCGCAGACCTGGGCCAGCGATGATAGCTGATAATCCAACTCCCTGCACCTGATTTCCAAGGAGATCTCCGGAGACTGAGGTGTTTCTCTGAAAATTGCAAATTGGATTGCACGATAGGAAGTTTCCACGACGGCTTTGTCGCATGTCTTGAACCGTTCTGCCTGACTGATCAACTGGTGAAGTTGTGGGACGACAAAGTCGAGGTCCATGAAGAACACTATCGCGAGTGTGTTGAGAAGGGGAGCTTCGATTTGGGCCAGTACATCCTCCAAGTACTCGTGAACACCTTCGAACACAAGTTCAGTGAGAGCGGGGAGGGTAGAACGTGTGAGCGGAGGTGGAGCTCGACTTTGCGGATCGGGGCGAGATCGAGGGGATTGGAATTTAAGGCGAAGGATTTCAAGTCTGGACATGACCGACAGCGCGGTGACCAAACCCTGAGGCGTAATGTAACCAGAATCGGGAATGCCCCAAAGGAAAAGAATGACAAGGTGATTGGCAGACAAAAGTAGTTTCTGGATTCCCGGAAACGGACAACTTCCCAACAAGAGTTCTCGCAGAAGTAGGGCTGATCCGCCCAAGAACGAATCTGGAAGAGACGTCACCGTATGTTCCTCCACCGAAATGTATAGAGATGCCAGATCTCGGAATGGTCTCTGCATGGCCGCTGCAAATCTTTTCCAATGTGAAGTTGGAAGGACGGGGAAGTTGATTGCACATATGCGATGGTGGTGCTCCGACTCGAGAAACGCAGCTATGTTTCCCAAGCAGGGGTCGAGGTATGATGAAAATGTCGTGAGACTTACAACCACCGGCAAAACTGGCCAGACGTCCAGCATCTCAGACATAGGTCTGTTTCCTGTGTAGAGAAGTTGCAGGTTGAGCCGACATGGGGATGCGAATACGATATATCGCCATTTTTGACAGACATGGACCAGTGTATGCCATTCAATTGGCCCCATTTCCCAGACATTCACATAGAAATGAAATATTTCCAAGAGAACATCATCGGGGAGCGTGTTGATTGTCACACGGTCTAAAACTGATGGTCAATAGTCGTTATGGTCACTGAGTAAGAAAGACATACCCCGGTGACGTACGCGATGACTTCCTTCCCACAAGCCCTCCGAGAGACCACCAATCGTAGTCGAGGAGAGGGGGGGCCAATGCAATAGTGACTGGACGAAGCCAGTGAGTAATGAGGAGACGTGATATCGAGGGAGTCGAACACGACTTTGTGAGGCTCAGCTACTTCAGGAATGGTGACAATGAAGCTCTCTCGACGTACATGTGAAGGCTCATCAGTGAGGTGTAGCGTCTGTGGGTAAGATGGTCATGGAATTACCCACCAGCTCCCAGCAGCCCCACACTTATGGGTGAGTACTATGAAGAATTGTCTGCCGCCCACGCCCTGTACAGTCAGAGGTCTACAAGGTTTACAGCGCAGTAGACCTCGTGAGCGACGTACATGTCCTTAATTCACCCAAGATATTTCAATTTCAGATAAACGCGCTCGTAGCACCACACAGTATTTGAATCTCACTAGGAATCCCAGGGACCGGGTGATCGAATGCCATGGATGGAAGTAGGCCGGCGTGGGACATGTCAAAGCTAATGCGGAATATAAACCGTTCGTGGACTTACCTTGCATCTCAGCCTTGCTTGCAGGAATATGAATCGCAATGCCGCTCAGGATGACTCTCGTTCAATGGTGGAGGGCTACGCGGCGATTGTGTGCAGGTAGGTGTAATATACCGGGGCCCGGGGAACCGCGAGTAGTTTGGGTCATTGGCACCCCAGCACCAAACGCTCGAGTAGCTTCTTCGCTCCAATCGTGCCCATACAGACGCGCGTGTGATTGGAACGTGCAATGTGGCATTATCAGTTATCTTCACCGAGAACGGTATTCAGTCGCTAAACATGTCACAGCGACGATAACCCGAGAAGAGTAAAAGGCAGTTCGAGGGGCAGGTGATCATCCCGAATAAGAAAAAGACAACGAGATCGCCTCAAGAACCGTGAGACGTTGGCAGATTTTCTAGTAGCCACACAATGAAAGAGGTCGATGTATACTCACACGATCTATGGTGTCATTGTGCCGACCCAGAGAACTCAGGCCTAAATGCGATAGGCAGATATCTCTTCAGGGGAGCTCCACCATATAGTCCGGCTAACTGGGTGCCACAACACATATACAGCCCGAGAGGAGTACCGAGGGCCGAGCATCAATACACGCGGACGCAGAGAAAAACCACCGCGGCACACCTTGAATGAGGGCTTCTCCCGCCATTCTTAGGCTACGTCTCAGATGTTCAGAGAAGCGATGAACGGAAGGAGAAGGTCTCTTCGTTCATATTGGAATCGCGGCGAGATACCATGCGTTGTGGAGCCATCAAAAGCAGGGTACAATTGTGGAGTGAGTGGAGTAGAGAGTTTCCTTTCACGCAACTCTACTCTCCACGTGATACCACGTGATACCATTAACACTTTAACTTAACAGGTCATCTCCTCATCTCCCTTTTTTTCGGTCTTTTGGATAGCGCTTTATTCTTGGTAGCGTGGTAACAGCTAATGCGCCGGTGAAAGTACCGGGTGTGGGTCATTTTTTCCAGCCGAGCTCTCGTCTTCGTGGGCTTGCCAATGAGCTTGTGATACTAACCCCAAACGTTTTCATGAAAGATGGTTCAGTACCCCAATTCTAACCCGTATCGTCCTGGTGTCCACAATACTTGTATGGACAGATTCATCCGATGTTCTTCTGGAACCCACGTCTAGAAGAAAACCTAGCAGCTCTAAATTTGGCGCATCTACGAGGAAACACAGACATGTTCACGGAGATGGAGAGACCTGTACGCTAGGCCACACAAACCGTGCCACCTGACCCGTCTACCCACCAATTCTGAACATTGCGATCAGGGTTATAACGTTTCCAAAAAACGATGCAGATACTGATTGTGCCGCATGTCATTGCAGTTGGCCTCATGGGCAAAGCACGTATCTAATATATGTGCCCTGGCAGTTCACGCACATCCTGGCGATTGCAGACGCAATTTTTACGCAAGGATCGTCGAGTTGTCCGTTTTCCTTGTTGTGCCCTGGATCCATGTCTTTCGACGTTGTGCTCTCCAACCTTTGATGAACAGACTGGACGATTCTGCTGGATGGTGTCGAAGTGTTATCTCCCGTATTCCTCAGTCCCCCAACGGACGTCATCAATCATCTCAGCAACGTTGGTGCCGTCTTCATGAAGAGAAATGGGAAAATGATGATCCGGAAGGTGGGTCGTATTTTTTCTCCTTGAGCCCTGAGTCAGTAGGCTCAGGTTATCGTCGAGGTGCCATTCCATTCACAGATCCAATGTTTAGAGCGGGGTTCTCCCCAGGTGGTCCTCTGTTCTCGATATGCAATTGTTCCATACGATGTGAAAACGAGATATAGTATACTGGGATGCTCTTTACCCCCAGTCATCGCCAAATGTATTATCATGGCTAATTTGTCGGGAAAACGGCGCCCAAAATGGAAAACGCTTGAGCTAACGTGTTCCTGCCAGTGGCCATACGCATGCGTTTCCCGGTTGTAATTTCAGGGTATTTGGACTAATTTTTTTTTTAAAAGGGGAACTGGCTGGGGGGAAGCTGGGTAGCAGCGATTGGGCGTGCGGGCGCAGTAGTACACAACCCCGAGATTCCAACAAAATCGATGCCCACCACCAAGAAATCTCGGCGAGCGATCCGCTAACCGATTGGTGCTATCCCGCCCCTCCCTCTGCATCGCCGTCCGTGTGCCGCGCGTCCGTAACGGCGCATCCTATGTTTCCGGGTTAAGGGCTTGGTGGTTTTGTTCTGTACACGCGCTCGCGCTCTCTCTCAAGGCGCCTCAGTAGCTAGTTAATGCACCAACTCGTGTCTCGCGTGTGGGGCACGAACACGTTCTCCGAGTGTTGAAGGGCTTAGGGGTCGTGTATACAAAATGCGATCTAGAATGAGCACTGCGTTTAAGGTGCCCCCGCGCACTAAAGTAGAACCTACACATGTTAATATGTGTCACGAAGCCTCCGTTGGCTCCAGAAGGGCGCGTTCGCGACATCTTCCTCGATCCAGAACCGCAGAAACCCCCGTCTCTCACATGTCATTCCAGTGCTGCGGCACTATTCATTCATTCTCAACAGAGCAACTTACACCTGACACAGATTCTGGCGCAGGTTGTAATATCTGTGCGCTTGTCGCACGAGCGGCATGGCGACCTTGCGTCGCCGGTATGAGCGCGGCTTCGGGAGTAGTACAATTTGCATGGGGCTGACTCGCCGATCAACGAACGACCCAAAGACACTCGCCAGTTGTATCTGATAAGGCGCTTACACTCCTGCTCCCCCGTGGCCACCCTAGTTGTTTGGTCGACTCGATGAGAACGAATCTGTCCGCCACCCTCAAGCAACTCCAAGGTCACAGCACAACAAGGAAGCCGAAGAAAGCCGAGTGGTGCCAACAACCGCCACAGGATATATTGCAGAGGTTGTAGAGCAAATGAAGAACGAAGGACCGTATATCTTATCTTTCAATATTGGTATCCTGGGTATTAATGAAAGGACAAAGAAGGTCCATTCGTAAGCCGCTTAGATAGCCGAGGAACGTATGGCGTCAAGCAGAATGTCGTGCGAATCTCCGCCAGCTTCCCACATTGTGAACCCGCGGAGGCCTGCGGTCTTGATGAATTGACCTTTCGCGGCTATTTGGGAATGTGAATAACAAATCCAAAAGGCAAAAAAAGAAAATGAGGCATACCATACGAGTGAGCATTATCGTAGGAGACCATGACCTCGGATTTGGGATTGTACACGTAAGGCTAATTTCCAAGGTCATTAGTAGGTCAACGATTTCGAGTCCCTTGTCGATCGCTCACCGTCTGGCTACACGTATCGAAATCATAGTTGATCCCACTGGCCGCGGTCCCATCGGCATTGAGGAACCCGCCGGCGATTAAGCCCCAGAATTCGAACACACCGGTCGTAGGGTTCCATTTGTCTCCCGGGGGTTGCTTAGAACTGTCGAAGGGTACGTAGGGATGAATCTGGTGAGACGAGTTGTACGCATTGCTCTGGGTTACGAAGTAGGAGTGTCCATATGATGGGACGCCGAGGACGATCTGATTAACCGGCATGCCGGCAGCGGTCCATGCCTTGACACCTGACTTCGCCGAACCATCTTGAAACTGCGGTGGTACGCACGAGTCATCCAACGCCGAATTTGGTCCAACCACTGGGGACCAAGGACCGAAATTATCATAGTTCATAATCGCTACGCTGTGGCATCAGAGGAATGTCGTTCGAGGATAAAGGGCGAAAGGGGGTGAACTGATGTAACTGAGAACCTTTGCGAACCCCGACACGTCCGTCACGGGATTGCCGTTCGAACCAGTGAAAGTCCTCGGTGTGACCGCAGCAGATATGATAAGATTTTGGGCGCCAGTCTGGAGGCGGAGGGTTTGCAGGAATAAAAGGAAGTTGGCAGTGTCACTCTTCGATACTTTATTGTTACCAATCCCTTGCCGACCGGGATACTCCCAGCTGAGATCGAGTTAAAAATCAGGACCACAGAAGGCTGAAAACAAAATAGGCAAGATCGCACTCGAAATCAATCCCATCTAGATGGTACTTCGTGACCACCCCCATGACTGCCTTGGCAAAAGCTTTACGATTCGTCGAATTCGCTACCGCAGTTGAAAAGTATCGTGAGCCTGTCCAACCTCCGATGGACAGAATAGCGTGGACGCCCTAGCATATTGTAAGACATATGAACGAATAAGGGACCTGCAGGACATACATGGCTGTGGCAGGCCTGGACAAACTGGGGCAGTAACTGTTTGTCCGATGTCGAAAGTCCGATAGTGTTGGGACTCGAAGTTGTCAGCCTGAGGAAGCCTTGCATCAGACCCCACACGAAGGGATGTCGGTCGCACTTACGCAAAGGCATAGTTAAGTGCAGTGTACTTAGACCAGCTGACAGCCGACAGAGGGAAGTCGTTGCTATGCCATGCAGTATACCATGCCGAAGCTACGAAATTTGTTACGGTACTGTTAGATCGTTCCCTTGAGAGAAGAGAGTGAGAACGTTTGCTGTGTGAAGTGGAAAGGCTCGAGGAAGCGGCCTGGCTTAGACGGGTGAATAGGAAGATGTAAAGAACGACAAAAGCCCTCATAGTGGCTAGGTGGCTAGTTGAAAAGGTATGGTGGCCAAGGAACACGCGTTGAGACGATTTTATATATGAAAGCCGTCATGTCATGTCCACGTTCGTTGCTTGTGGATTGGAAACAAACCATGTGCCTGTACGAACCATAAATGGACAAGAGTTCATGGCATGCCTGGAAACCGTTTCGGCACTGATTCAAGAGCTAGTCCAGTAGATGACAAAGTGCCAGTGCTTGTAGGCATTCTATGATATAATCCAATTCAGTAAGCCAAATCTTCCAAGCTGATTGACCAAAAATTTGAGAACTGAATGAGATCACATTTGCAAAATGACCACAGCGTTCACATGTCAGGATCGGCTCGGGGGTGAGTTGCAACTGGCACGTCAGATTGGTGATCCGCTTAGGCGCCAGAAGACTAATAATTGTTGCCCACGCCGCCACCAGGTATAGAGATGTCGGTGCTTGCGGCCTCGACCCAGGTTAGGATACCGTGTGCCAGGGATACTACCTTTGAGACTTAGAGTGGTCGTTCTGTGGGCTGAGCAAGCCCGTCTAAGCGGCTACTCCCGAGTGAGG
>JAGFNK010000880.1:0-19278 GCA_025769875.1 Russula earlei | reverse complement strand
GTGCCTATCCATAGCTGGTGCCGCTTATCCTCTGCAATGCTCGATACTTGGTCGTCACTAAGGCTCGCAGGGTCAGTTGTATGATGACTAAAGGTGGTGATCTCAGGAACGCTCCCCTTAAAGTCAATACAGGTCAATCCCTGCGCAGTCCCCACCCAAATGGTACCCTCATGATCTTCAAAAATGCAATGTACCGTATGGTCAGCCGCATGCTTGTCCCCGGTAAAAAGAGGGAAAGAGGTAAATACATTTTTATCCCGGTCAGTAAGCATACTTAACCCGTTTGCCGTACCTGCCCACAAGCGTCCCTTTGTATCCTCATAGAGGCAATAGATCGTTTTATCCTCACCGGTTAACCCGAAAGTGATAGCAGGCAGGTTCTCAAAACGGTCATGCTCAGCATCATATTTGTTCAATCCCTCCTGGGTACCTACCCAAAGTATTTGCTTACTATCGCACAAAAGCGACACGATATAATTATTTGAAAGGCTTCCCGCCTGCCCGGGGGTACTCTTATATACCGTAAACCGCCGGGAATCATATTTGTTCAATCCATGGCTGGTGCCATACCACATAAACCCCCTGCTATCCTGCGTCACGCACAGCACAGCATTTTGGGATAGTCCATCCTCGATGGTCAGGTGGTTAAACGAACCAGGTTGAGCTATTCCGGCAATAGTCAAACTACACAATAAATAAATCAGGATGAGGCGAAAGCTCATATGGCAGGCGATTAAAAGTCAAATGCGTTCCTGTTAGGGGGAATAGCGTTTCCAATATTATTGTAAATATCCGACCCATTTGTTTTATTTTTTCATCCCATAAACATTTTAAAATAACCCATTTTTGTTTTCACTAATATCAATTCCCATCATTCATTAACCATTGACCATTAACAATTAAAGAAATGATTGCTTACAGAATTTTCCCATGGCTCTTTATTACCTGTCTATGTGTATGTATCTGTTCTTATGGACAACCCGGCACCCGATCCGAAAAGTTATTATTGGATAATGGCTGGCGCTTCCACCTGGGCGATATTCCCTTCCCTGTGATCAGGGGCAACTCAGAAAGTTACAATGCTTCCAAAGCCGGTAATGCTGGCGGTGCAGCTGCGGTTAAATACGATGATAGCCAATGGCGCGTACTCAACCTCCCGCACGACTGGGCAGTAGAAAGCGATGTCGACTCCTCCGCCAATGTAGCGCAGGGATACCGCAAAAGGGGTTTTGGCTGGTACCGGCGCAGTTTTACACTGGACAGTACTGACAAAGGCAAAAACCTCGAACTGCAGTTCGAAGGTATTGCCACACATGCCACGGTATGGGTCAATGGCCAGGTAGTGCGCTATAGCTGGAGCGCCTATAATTCTTTTTATATAGACATCTCCGCCATTGCCAGATATGGCAAAGAGAAAAACCAGATAGCTGTTCGGGTAGATGCAGATGCCATGGAAGGATGGTGGTACGAAGGTGCCGGCATCTATCGACATACCTGGCTGGTTAAACGCCCGCCTTTACACATCAGTACAGATGGTGTTTTTGCCCAACCCATCAAAACGGCCGATGGTTCCTGGTTGATACCCGCAGAAGTTACCCTGGAAAATACAGGTAACAAATCGGCTGCTCCACAGGTAAACATAGCTGTATATGACAAATATGGCAAACAGGTAACCAGTGCACAGGCAAATGCCACGGTAGACGTGCTGGATAAAGCAGTAGTAAAACTCAACCTGCATGTCAATAACCCGGAATTATGGAATATTGAGTCACCGGTGTTGTACACGGTAAAAACGGTGGTAACAGCCAATGGCAGTAATGACCAGGTAACCACCAAATGTGGTTTCCGTACCATTCGTTTCGATGCTGATTCCGGTTTCTACCTGAATGATAAGCATGTAAAGATCCAGGGCGTTTGTAACCACATAGACCATGTAGGCGTAGGTACAGCCATGCCGGATGCTTTATGGGCTTTCCGTATACAAAAGCTAAAGGAATTGGGTGCCAATGGCTATCGTTGCTCACACAACCCACCTTCCTCCATCCTGCTCGACTTATGCGACAGCCTGGGTATGGTAGTGATGGATGAGAATCGCAACTTCAATACTTCGCCCGAATACCTCGCACAACTAGAATGGATGGTACGCCGTGATAGAAATCACCCCGCGATAGTGCTCTGGTCAGTCTTTAATGAAGAGCCTATCCAGGGCTCACCAGTCGGTTATGAAATGGTAAGACGCATGTCTAAAATCGTTAAACGCCTCGATACCAGCAGGCCCGTAACGGCAGCCATGAGTGGTGGGTTCTTTGAACCGGTAAATGTATCCCAGGCAGTGGATGTAATGGGGTTCAATTACGAGATCAAAGGATATGACCGCTTCCATAAAGAACACCCAACGCAACCCATGACCAGCTCAGAAGATGCTTCAGGTGTAATGGTAAGAGGGGAATATGTGACGGATAAAACAAAGCATACCCTCGACTCCTATGATACACAATTTCCATCCTGGGCCGCCACCCATAGAGTAGCCTGGAAAGCCATTGCCGAACGTCAATGGATGGCAGGTTGTTTTGTATGGACAGGGTTCGATTATCATGGCGAACCAACGCCCTACACCTGGCCCACTGTAAACTCCAACTTTGGTATCATGGATATCTGCGGTTTTCCAAAAGCAGCGTATTATATCCACCAATCCCAGTGGATACCAAACAAAAACGTACTACACCTCATTCCTCATTGGAACTGGCCCGCAGACAGTATCGGCAAACCCATCAAAGTAATGGCCCTCAGCAATGCGGACAATGTAAAGCTGCTGCTCAATGGCAAACTAATAGGCGAAAAAAAGAACGATCTCTATGAAATGGTGAGCTGGGAAGTACCCTACAAACCGGGCAAGCTCGAAGCCATTGGTTATAAGAACGGTAAAGAAGTATCCAGGTATGTAGTTGAAACAACCGGTGTGCCTGCACAACTGCAGTTGATTCCATACAAGGACACCCTGAAAAACGACGGGCAGGATGTAACGCCTATAACGGTGCAGGTACTGGATGCAGCCGGCCGCCCCGTACCAACAGCCAACAACCACATCACTTTCGAAATAAAAGGAGCCGGTAATATCATCGGCCTCGGCAATGGCAACCCCAATTCCCACGAACCCGAGAAAGGCAACCAGCAAAGCCTTTTTAATGGCCTTGCACAGGTGATTGTACAATCCCAGCCAGGCGCCGAAGGCGTGTTAACGATCACTGCCAAAGCAGAAGGACTGCAACCGGCTACGATTAGTATACCTTTTAAGAAAGTACCAGCAGTGGCTGCTGTACAGTAATGCAGTAACGGCCGTAAGAATATTAATACTAAAGAAGCTGCCTCAATACCATTGAGGCAGCTTCTTTAATATTATTTAGATAGGAAACAAGTGCAAATATAAATTTCCTTATTTGCACTAAATCGATTTCCTGCAAATATAGTTTTTTGAAAAGCTGGGTATCCTTACTGAACAAACGGGTTACAAACGTAACCGGGTCTTTGTTTTTGAAGAGTATATTAAATTATTCAGGTAGCAACAATTCACCATTTCTTTCCATTCCATTGTTCTATATTTATCTGAAGGCATGATACCCTCCACGCTCTCCCCCGCACCCAATTATTTCTTCTCCAACGCCCTTTCCTTCTGCCTCTCTTCACCCTAAACTCATCCTCACCCAGCACTCTAAAAAGCCCAAAATCTTCCCTTAGTGCTTCCTCGTGTTCCTCATGCGCTAAGTGTTTAACCTCTTTCTCCACAGCCGCAGGCTGTCCCTCCGTATATTCATGCCGTACAATCAATTCCCTTGTAATGGCCTTCACAACAATCTTTGCTTCCACCCCTTCCATCCATTCCTCCCACCAATATCCCTGTTCACCCACCGCCTCCAGCAACCACAAATACACTGTTTCAACAGGATAGCCCAGTTTAAACAGCTGGTAAGCCACCTTCTTCAATAGCACATACAAAGCATGTACATGGCGTACACCCTCCACTTGTTTATATACCCATGAACTGGTTTTGGAAGCCAGCGTCTGCACATTCGCATAAGCCATCGTAACAGCAAAAGCCGGGTCACTTTTCACCCGGTCACTGGTCAGGCTTGTCCACCAGCGCATCCACAACTCACCCTCCTTCTCCAAAACGAGAAAGTCCTCCTCAAACCGCCCTTTCTTAGGCTTATATGGACCAGTTATTTTGACCATACCTAAAATTACAAAACCCGAAAGCTATTTCCAATACACCCGCAGCCAGATCAGCCGGAATCGTCACATTATGCCGAAAATGTAACATTTAGCCGGAATCCAAAATCAGCCATCATTCCTCCTCATTCCTTCACACCCCATCCGGCCCTCCCTCGCCTCTCAGCCGTCTCTCCGCCTACTATAAAGCATGCTTTTCACCTCCTGGAGTGCCAAAAATCCGCTAAAAATTCCTCCCATTCGTGTCCATTCGTGCTATTCGTAGCAAAAACTTCCTTCTCCCTCTTCCGCGCAAATCTGCGTTCCTAACTCTGCGTCATCTGCGGGAAAACCCCCAAAATCCCCCTTTTATCAAAAAACCGCCCCATTCAGTCGATTTTTTCGCCCATGGTATAACATCGTTTTCCTCAATTTTGTTCCCATAACGCACAAGGATGGCCAGAAACAGGTAAAAGCGTTTTTTGCATCCTTTCTCTAACTAACCGATTGCATATGCCCCCACTAAATTGCCATTCCCTCACCCGGAATCCGCTGCGAATGAACCCGCGGTTATTGACCGTATTAGTATTCCTTTTTTTACCGGCGCTTTTGTTTGCCCAAAAAAGAATTACCGGCCTTGTGAAAGACGACCAGGGAAAACCTTTACCCGGTATCGCCGTCTCCAACAAAGAAAAAACAACCACCACCGCCACCGACAGTACCGGCCATTTTAAATTAAATGCAGATGCCGGCAACACCCTTTTGTTCCGGTCAGTTAACCACGAAGAACTCCAGGTAAGGGTCGATAACAGAACTGTATACGATGTGGTATTAAAAACAAAAATCACCGACCTGGATGATGTGATCGTGATCGGCTATGGCGTACAACAGCGAAAAGACATTACCGGCGCTGTGGACAAGGTAAACGTAACCGATATGCAAAAGGCGCCGGTTCGTTCCTTCGAGGAAGCCCTGGCAGGCCGCGTGGCCGGCGTGCAGGTCAATTCCAACGATGGGCAGCCTGGTTCCAACATCAATATCACCATCAGGGGTTATAACTCTGTTACCCAAAGCAATAGCCCTTTGTATGTAATAGATGGGTTCCCGATAGAAAACCCCAACAACAATACCATTAACCCGCAGGATATTGAATCCATGGAAGTATTGAAAGATGCCTCCGCAACAGCTATCTATGGCGCCAGGGGTGCCAGCGGGGTAATCCTTATTACCACCAAAAGAGGGAAGGATGGACCCGCTGTTGTGAGCTTCAGTACTTCCTATGGCTTACAAAGCGTAATTAAAAAGGCCGACCTGATGAACCCTTACCAATTTGTAAAATACCAGTTGGAGGTAGATTCTGTTAGCGCCAAACAATTGTATTTCAATAACGGGCGCACACTGGATTATTATAAAACAGAACCCAGCCTCGATTGGCAGTCGAAAGTATTGCGGACAGCGCCTATGCAAAACCACACTATTTCTGTGAGTGGTGGATCTCAAAAAACCAGGTACAGCCTGTCCGGCTCCGTTTTAAAACAGGATGGCATTATCATCGCATCGGACTATACACGCTACCAGGGCCGGGCAACGCTGGACCAGGTGATCGACAACCACCTCAAAACAGGCTTCAATGTCAGCTACAACTACCTCATGCAAAGAGGGCTAAGTCCCGTGCAGGTATCCACGCTGGCCTCCAGCAATGCCATGTATAGCGTTTGGGGATCAAGGCCCACTACCGGCCTCAACAATGATTCTGTTGCCAACCTGTTGTTTGACCCTACTACCGATCTGAACTCCGATTATAAGATCAACCCGCAGATCAATATCAGCAATGCCGTACGAAACAACCGCACCAATAATTTTACCGCCAACGTATACGTGGAGTATACATTAGCAAGAGACCTGGTACTAAAAGTTAGCGGCGGTGTATCACTCAATACCTTACGCCAGGAAGTATTCAATAATTCCAATACCATCTTCGGAAGCTCCTTAACCAATGTTGGCAGAACCAATGGGGTTAACGGCTCACTTACCTATACAGAGAACAATTCCTGGCTGAATGAGAATACCCTTACCTGGACCAAACACATCAGGAAAGACCATGTGTTCACCCTCCTGGCCGGTGTTACCGAACAGCAAAATAATTCCTCCTACTTCGGGCAGGCCGCTACTTTCTTACCCAATGAATCGCTGGGGATAAGCGGGTTGGATGAAGGTACCCCGCAACAGGTAATAGCCTCTGAGTCTGTGTGGACACTGGCTTCCTTCCTGGGCAGGGCCAATTATTCCTATAAATCAAAATACCTGTTTACTGCGTCCATGCGTGCGGATGGCTCTTCCAAATTCGCACCGGGAAAGAGATGGGGCTACTTCCCCTCCGGCGCCTTTGCCTGGCGGTTTACACAGGAGAACTTTATTAAGAAGGCATTACCCTTTGTTAATGATGGCAAGCTCCGCATTAGTTATGGTAAAACCGGTAACAACCGCGTGAGCGATTTTGCTTACCTCTCTGTGATCACGCTGCCTATCGGTTCTTCTTATGTAATCAACAATAATTATGTAAGGGGAAGCAATGTAACAGCTATCGGTAACCCTGATCTGAAATGGGAAACAACAGAACAAACCAACCTGGGTATGGACCTGTCTTTTCTAAAAAGCCGGTTGAACATTACAGCAGATGTATATAGAAAGACAACGAAAGACCTGTTGTTGTATGCTAACCTGCCTTTGTCACTCGGTTATGATAATGCTTTTAAAAACATAGGCAGTGTACAGAATGATGGTCTCGAGTTTACTATTAACACTGTGAATGTGAAAGGCAGGAACTTTAGCTGGAACACCAATTTCAATATCTCCTTTTATAAGAATAAAGTATTACAACTTGCGGAAAACCAGAACTCCTTTACCAGCACCATTCCATGGGACTTTAACTACACAGGTATTCCCGCCTATAATGCACAGGTGGGCCAACCACTGGGCCTGATGTATGGTTATATCTGGGATGGGGTGTATCAATATTCCGACTTCAACAAAACCACCAATGGCGGTTATATCTTAAAAGACAATGTACCCACCAATGGTAATACCCGTGCACTGATTCAACCTGGTGATATCAAATACAAGGATATCAATGGCGATAAAATAGTAGATGCCAATGATTATACAGTGATCGGAAGAGGCTTGCCCATCCATACAGGCGGCTTCACCAATAACTTCCGCTATAAGAATTTCGACCTCAGTATCTTCTTCCAATGGTCTTATGGCAACGATATACTGGATGCGAATGAAATGGTGTTCAATTGGTAACTCCCTTAACCGCACCAACCTCAACCAGTTTGCGAGCTATGATAACCGGTGGACACCTACTAACCAGGGCAGCAACATCCCCAGGGTGAAGGGCATACCCAGTAACAGCCCTTATTCATCCCGCTATGTGGAAGATGGTTCCTATATCCGTTTAAAGACGCTCAACTTCGGCTATAGCCTGCCTGCCCGCTTTTTGAAAAAGGCTAAGATGAAAGAGTTCCGTATCTGGCTCGCCTGCCAGAACCTGTTAACCTGGACAAAGTATCCCGGTATGGACCCCGAAGTAAATACCTATGCTTCGGCGTTGACACCCGGGTTCGATTACTCGGCTTATCCCAGGGCCAGGACATATACATTAGGTGCTAACATTTCATTCTAACGATTAAAAAAGGAACAAATGAAAAACAGATTCATCCTATTGCTATTGCTGGTACTGGTAAGTGTATGCGCCTGCAATAAATTCCTCAATACAAAACCACTCGATACACTCACCCCCGATCAATATTATACAACGGAGGATCAGTTGAATACCGCCCTGATAGGGGTATATGATATCATAGGCCAGGAGGTTGTATATGGTTCTTACATCTTCTCCGTTTTTGATGCCTGTACAGACGAAGGCTGGTACGCACGAAGCAACTTAATTTCCGGCATGCAGGTGTATAACCTGGATTACAGTGATCCCAGTGTAAGAAGCTTCTGGCGTGCCTTATACCAGGGCATTGAGCGGGCCAACCTGGTGATCGCTAATATCAACAAGCCAACGATGGATTCCACGAAACGGCAGAACATCCTGGGCCAGGCACTCTTCCTGCGTGGGTATTACCACTTCCTGTTGGTAAGCAATTTTGGGGATGTACCGCTCCGCCTTACACCTACTTCTTCTGTCAATAACACAGCCATACCCAGAACGCCTTCGAAAGATGTGTATGCACAGATCATTAAGGACATGACAGATGCAGAAGGCAAAGTACAAACGATAACAGCTATTGGCAATAGCTCCAGCCGTATCTCTAAAACAACGGTAGAAGGAATACTCGCAAGGGTATGTCTCTACAATGCCGGCTATCCCTTGCTTGATAAGAGTAAGTATGTAGATGCGCTGGGCTGGGCCTCTAAAGTAGTGGCCAGTGGCGAACATGCCCTGCGTACCACGTATACGCCAACGCTCACCAACTCAGCCTATGGCCAGATCTTTATTAACGAAGCTCAAAATGTATATGATACCAAAGAGTGTATGTGGGAAGCAGATTTTCTCGGCAACTTCACCGATGCTTACCGTGAAGATGGGAGGGTAGGCAATGCAAACGGTATAGCGTATAGCGGTACCAACTATCCTGATTCCGGCTACTCTTATGGCTTTATTAATATTACCGGTAAGTTATACAACTCATACGGCGCCGGTGATACAAGAAGGGACTGGGCGATAGCGCCTTATTACTACAGTGGCAACTCAAGGGTTACCTGGCCATCTACTACCTCTGTATACAATCGTAACTGCGGCAAGTGGAGAAGATCATACGAACTGCCTGCCAGTGGCGGGAAGAACCAGAACTATACACCCGAGAACTTCCCGATATTACGCTATTCCGATGTATTGCTGATGCAGGCTGAAGCAGAGAACGAAGTGAATGGTCCTACCATGCTTGCACACAACGCACTCAACCAGGTACGGGCCCGTGCAGGTGCTACCCAATTCACCGGGGCCACCGCCATTACCGACCAGGGTGTTTTCAGGCAAACCATACAGGCCGAACGTTCCAGGGAATTATGCTTCGAAGGTATGCGCAGGCTCGATTTGATTCGTTGGGGCATCTTTATACCCACTATGAAGGCCCTGGGTAGCCAGTTCCTGGTAGATAACCCCACCGGTGGTGTGCTCTATGGGGTACTCGGTTATAACAATGTGTCAGATCGTAACCTGCTCTTTCCCATCCCTGCTTCCGAAATGTCTGTTAACCGTGCTATGAAACAAAACCCCGGATGGTAATATTAATAACTAATCAAACAGCTTTATGAAACATACACTGGCTATATTGATCATATTCTCCCTCTTCGCCTGTCACAAGGCGCTTACCCTCGATGAATTTTCGTTTGGGGTAACGCCTGGTAATAGTACGGCCACATTGGGCGATACTACCCATTTTGCTTTTACCGGTAACCCGGATGTAATTACTTTCTGGTCCGGCGAAATAGGCAAAAGATACCAATACCGCAACAGGATAGATGCCGATGGTACACCCATACTACGCTTCCGTTCAAGGAAATACCATAACCAGTTAAACACACTGGCACTCCTGGTATCAACCGATTTCGCAGGTGTGGTAACAGATACACCCACTACTAAAACCCGTATCACAAGCGCCCATTGGGATGATATCACTGCAAGGGCCAGCCTGTCTCCCGCCAATGGTGTATTGACTTCTTCCGGAGCAATAGATCTTTCCGATTATGCCAGCCAGGGCAAGCCCATCTACCTGGCATTCAAATACACAGGCCTCGCCGGTTACCCGCTCAACAGGTGGGAGATAGATTCTTTCTATCTCAACAACAACCTGCCGGATGGTACTACCTATGTAATAGCCAATCTCAATAATTACAATGCTCCCTATACCAATTATGGTGTAACAACATTTAGCCCCGGCTTTGTTTGTTATCCCATGCTCAATAACATATACTGGTTTCCCAGTACTGTTAACTCAGGGGCAGGCCTTGTTTTTAAAACAGATAATGCAGGCCTTACTGCCAATGCTGAATCATGGGCATTCATCGGGCCTATTGACCTGAAGAAGGTAACACCTGATGCAGGCGTGGCCATTAAATCGGCCTCCCAAAGTTTGAGTGATGTCAACTTCTCTTATAAATACCCGGCAAAGGGGGCATACAATGCCACATTCATAGGTGCTAAACTCAACCGCGACCAAAAAGATTCTATCGCTAAACCATTACAAATAACCGTACAATAAAAAATAAGAACATGAAAGCAAATGTATACCTCACGTTATTATTCACATTGATCTGTGGCATCGGTCTATCACAAACAGCTTTTACTGCCGGCAATATCGTAGTGTCACGCATGAGCAACGGAGCCGGGCCATATTCATCCTCCAATGCCGTATTTCTCGATGAATACACGCCTGCCGGGGCTTATGTGCGCAGCCATGCATTGCCTACAACCGGTATGGGTGCTATTTACCAGAACTATTCTCCGGAAGAAGGATACCTTACCCGCTCAACCAACGGGCAGTATCTTACACTGGTAGGGTACACTGTTCTGGCAGGTTCGGGCAGTGGTTTTAATGGCTCTACTTCAGTAGCAAACCCAAGGGCCATTGGCCTGGTGAAATATGATGGTACCAGCAGTACCATTATACCCCCGGTAACAACACCTGTTGCCACCGGAACAGGCGCATACACTGCCGGCACCAGCCCTACGCATTCTACTCTTATCATGAACAGCATCACCAGCGGCACCATAGCCGTTGGCCAGTATGTATATGGTACGGAGATCAATACCGGCGCTACGGTTCAATCTATTTCAGGAACAGCGCCTAATCTTACCATCACCTTATCCAACAGTGGCGGTACTACCAATGCCAGTAACCTGAATTATATTTTCATGGCAGCTGCTACACCCAACTATGCCAACGTGGTAAGCCCTGGCTGTGCAGTTACTACCAACGGAACAGACTTCTGGTTATGCAGCCGTGAGTCTTCCATTATGTATTACAACAGTACCACCAGTGCACTGTCTGTTATTGCTTCCGGTTATACAAGTACTACAGCACGCACCCTGGGGATCTACGATGGGCAATTATATGGTTCAAACGACTATGGATTTAAACTAATGACGATAGGCACCACTCCGTTACCTACCGCAGTCACAGCTACCGCTGCATTACAATATGCCACCAGTCCTAATTCTTTTGCACCCGCAACGCCTAAGGGCTTTGTAATGGTAGATGCCAGTACTACAGTAGCAGGTTCAGATGTACTGTATGCAATACAACCTGCTTCAGGCGGCGGTGGCGGATCTACTGCCAGCAATGCCATTGTTAAGTATTGCAAGATCAATGGCGTATGGCAGGTAAATGGTGGCTATGGCGCTTATACGGATAACTATATGAGTGTAACTGCCACAGTAAGCGGTGGCCAGGTTACTTTGTATGCGATACGCAAAGCTGGCGCTCAAGGCCCGGGCGGCGAATTGGTAAAGATTGTAGATGCCGGTGGGTACAGTAGCGCTTTTAGCGGTACAGAAACCATTATAGCTGCTTACAATACCGGTACCAGTCCACTGGGTGGCGCCTGGAGAGGCATTGCTATAGCCCCTGATAATAGCTCTCTTCCCCTCAACCTGCTTTCTTTTACGGGTAAACAGGCTGGTAAAGCCATTGAGCTTGACTGGACTACTGCCAACGAGATCAATGTATCCGGTTTCGATATTGAAAGAAGCGCTGATGGCAGCAGCTTCCAAAAGATTGGCAATACTGCCGCAACCGGTAATGGTGGTTATGCTTTTACAGATGAACAACCTTTGGCGGGTACTAACTATTACCGCCTGAAGATGATAGATAAAGATGGTACTTATACCTACAGCAATGTGGTAGCCATATCCATCAGGTCTGTAGCTGCTTTTAACCTATATCCCAATCCTGCTAACGACCAGGTAACCATCACACATGATAAGATCACTTCAGAAGCAATTATCACTATCTATTCAATGGATGGAAAGAAAATACTGGCAGAGCAACTGGCAACAGGTAATACTGTTGATAAGATAAATGTAGGAAGGCTTGCTCCCGGTAATTATATCGTTTCCCTTAACCTAAACAACACCATTAACACAACAGAACTCATCAAAAAATAGAAGAGACTCCGGTATCCAAACCGGCAGACCACAACGATTGTTTAACCTAACAAGAATGCTATGAAATTTGTATCATTATTAATGGTATGGCTATGCTTTTGCCATAACTCATTCGCACAGGCAGGGGATGTCTATTACTTCATCCCTTCCTCAGGCGATGCCAATACCCTAAGCAACTGGAACACAAAACCAGATGGCACCGGTACTGCACCAACCAGTTTGTACAGCAGTAACCACTTCTTTGTCATCAACAACGGTAAGTCCGCTACCCTTAGCGGCTCATTTGGTGCCAATGGCGTATACATCTTCGTAGGCGATGAAACCGGTGGTAGCCTCTCTTCAGGTACATCCGGTACATTGACTACACTGGCTGGTACCCCGTATTTACAGGCCATCATCAATGTAAACAAGAACTCTACGCTCAACTTCCGGATGCTCAACGGCGCTACCCAATACCCCGTGCTCCGGTCCCTCGATCCTACCAGTACCGTAGTATATACCGGCACTGCTTCCCAGAATGTATTGCCCGCCAACTATGGTAACTTAACCATCAACAATAGTGCAGGCGTAGTATTGCCCGCAACCATTAGCGTGGCAGGTACGCTTTCTTCCACAAGCGGCACTATCAATACCACTACCAATAATGCGAACATTACCTTCAATGGTATAGCGCCCCAAACCATCCCCGGCAACACCGTGTATACCGGTGGCACTGTTCAGCAAATAACCATCAACAATGATTCAGGGGTTGTACTCACCAATGGCGCAACGCTTACTATCATGGATTCACTGATCGTAAACTCAGGTGTATTTACATTGGGTACAGGCAGCAATACCATCATTAAAGGCAAGGCTTATGTGCCCACTACCCATATAGCAGACTCTACCTATAAACCCGGTTATACCTTGGTATGGCACGATGAGTTTACCGGCGCTGCCAATACCTTCCCCAATCCTGTTTACTGGGCACAACATTATACTGATACAGCCCTGGCAAGAGATACTTTCCAGGGACAGGTTTTCTTATCCAAAATCCTAAAGAGTTACAATTACCTTGATGGTAACGGGCATTATATAGCCGAAGTAAATGATTCAGGAGGTATTTATTATTCAGGAGGAAGCATTGCCACTTCCTGGCCTTATAATGTAATGAAGCAATATGGCTATATGGAGTGTAAGACGACGTTTACGCCCAACAACGGTGTTAACTGCGCCTTCTGGCTCCAGTCACCTACCATCGGTAACAACCCGCCTGCCAATGATCCCGCTACCTATGGGGCAGAAATAGATGTTTGCGAATATTTAGGCCCTTCCACAACAGCACCACAGGGGCAGGTAAATTCAACACTTCATAAGAACGGGTATAGTGCACCCTACCACCAGCAGGTCACCCATGCTTACCCGGTCAGCAATCCTGGCTGGCATATCCTGGCAGTAGAGTGGTCGCCTACCTATTATAAGTTTTATACGGATGGGGTATTGACATGGACATTGACCGATACCGGTTTTATCTCCAAACACCCCGAGTTCATCCTTGTGGGCAATGGCATCGGCTGGACGCCGCCCAACCAGGCAGGCAACACATGGCCGGCACTTATGCAGGTAGACTATGTAAGAGTATACAATAAAAACTAAACCGTTAAAAATGAAACAACTCATCATAACCATAGGGGTTTTTATGTATGCTGCAACAGGCTTGCATGCACAAACAACCAACGGCAGTATCAATACAGTTGCCGATAGCGGCATCATTACCTTTAATGGCAGTGTAGCCCAGGTAATGCCGGGCGCTGCAGCTTTTACAGGCCAGGGTATTAATAAGCTGGTGATCGATAACACCACAGGCGTTTCAACACCCGGTGGTACCTATCTCAATACCTGGGATACGCTCTTCTTAAATAACGGCACCTTCACTACTGCCAATAGTTTATACATACATGGCGCTATCAGTAAAATCAATGGTACTATCCAGTCTGCAACGAACATCATTGGTATGTATGGAACGCATCTGCAAATATTACCTGCCAATGCCTTTGTTGGCCAAAGCATTCGGGTACTGTATATGAATAACCCGGCAGGTGCAACCATTGCTGGTGCTTTAGCCATACCCAGTACATTGTCGTTAATGGCCGGTACATTGACCACAGGTGGCAATGTAACCTTATCCGGCTCCATCCTGCGAACAGGAGGAGGGATCACCGCAGGCAATGATACCATCATACTCAATAGTACAGGAGCGCAAACCATACCTGCCAGTACTTTTACCAGTAACACAGTCAATAACCTGTGGATCAATAACAGTGCAGGCGTTACCAGCAGTGGAGCATTAACGATTGGTAGTTCCTTAACCATATCAAACCTTGGCAGCACAACACCGCTCGCGGCAAGTGGCCAAACCGTTAACATTACAGGAAGCACGCTGGTCATAAACAGCTTCTCTACGGCTCCCACAGCAGGGCAAACATTTACACTGGTATCTGCCGGTACTTTAACAGGCACGTTTGCTTATGTTGTATTGCCATCGGGTTATACAGGCAGCTTGTCCTATGTATCCAACCAGGCAGTACTCACCATTGGTGCCATCCCAACAGCTTTTACTTCCGGTAACCTGGTAGTATTAAGGGCCGGCTCCGGAACAGGCGCCTTAAGCAGCGGTAGCAATACTGTTTACCTGGATGAGTATACCACTTCCGGTACCCTGGTGCGTAGCGTAGCAATGCCCAGTACAACACCCGGCAGCAATATATTGTTGGGCAACAGTGTGGAAGAAGGATGGCTTACCCAATCATCAGACGGGCAATACCTCACCATGGTTGGCTATGCCAAAAGTGGTGGCTCCAGTAGTTCTGCTGCGTATGGCGCAGCCGGCATACCAAGGGCCATCGGCGTGATCAAAAGTGATGGTACCACCAATGTAATGGTACCCCCGGTAACACTACCTGTAGCAGCAGGCGCCGGTAAACCAACGGCAGGCGTCAGCCCCGCACATACAACCATAGCCATGAGTACCATAGCAAGCGGTACCATAGCCGTAGGGCAATATGTATATGGCAACTGGACCAACGCTGGTAACAACATTCAATCCATTTCCGGAACATCACCCAATATTACCATTACACTCTCAGGCAGCGGGGGCACTACCAATACCAGCAACCAAAATTATGTATTCATGTCTGCGGCTACTCCCATGTATGCCAACACACTGAGCCCGGGTTCTGCCGTTACCACCAATGGCACTGATTTCTGGCTCAGCAGCCGTGAATCTTCCCTGCAATACTATAACAGCACTACCAATGTATTAACTACCCTGGCAGCAGGATATACCAGCACTACAGCGCGTGCGCTGAACATCTTCGACGGACAACTGTATGGCAGTAATGATTATGGCTACAAGCTAATGACCATTGGCACCGGCGCGCCTGTTACGGCGCCTGCCAGTACCGCAGGACTGACTTATGCAGGCGGTTCTTTTGCCCCGGGCATGCCCAAGGAATTTGTAATGGTAGATGCCAGCAGTTCAGTGGCTGGTTCTGATGTGTTGTATGTAGTACAAACCGTAAGCAATGGCGGTGGCGGTACTACTACCAACAATGGTATCATCAAGTATTCCAAGATCAGTGGTGTATGGCAGGTGAATGGTGGTTATGGCGCTTATACAGATAATTACCAGGGATTAACAGCCGTAGTAAGCGGCAGCCAGGTGATCTTATATGCCACCCGTAAAACAAGTACTTCCCCCGGTGGAGAGTTGGTAAAGATCGTAGACACCAGTGGTTATAGCGGGTCGTTCAGTGGTACAGAAACCATACTGGCAGCCTATAATACAGGCAGCAACCTCGGTGGCGCCTGGAGGGGTGTAGCATTGGCGCCGGATTCTTTTACATCGCCATCCGCTACCAATCCTGTTACCGCTGTTAGCAATGTTCCGGAAACACCAGCTTTTGCAGTGTATCCCAATCCTGCTGTAAGCCAGGTAACTATCACCCATAACAGAACAGGGAAGAGCGCTACAGTAGTGATCTATACAGTTGATGGCAGACAGGTATTGACGCAGTCTCTACACCCAGGGAATACAACGGACCTTATCAACGTTGCAACGCTTCCGCCCGGCAGTTACCTGCTGTCGTACCTGGATGGCAATGCGAGGAACACCATATTACTGATCAAAAAATAAACCCCATACCCGGTATGGACTCAATGACCATGACCCCCTGTTGCCTTTACTTTTTAATACGTTATACATACCTATGATGAAAAAAACAATTGTTGTAATGCTTGTAACAGGGGTTCTTGGAATAGCATTCATTTCGGACCCAACAGAATCAAAGTTTATTAAGGACAATTTCTCCTTTGCCGGTAAACAGTTAATGAACATGTTAACGGTGGCCGATAAGGTGGATACCCTTTTTCCCCGTACCATTGATAAAGCCGGTAACCTGCAACTAACGAGTAAATACGAATGGACCTCCGGTTTTTTCCCCGGCAACCTATGGTATGCTTATGAAGCAACCGGGAATGACACTTTAAAGCAGGAGGCTGTTAAATGGACAGAGAAGCTGGCATCCTTACAAAACTTTACAGAGCACCATGACCTTGGCTTTATGTTATACTGTAGTTACGGCAATGCCTATCGGCTTACCGGCAATGAACAATACAAAGCCATCCTGGTGCAGGCAGCAAAGTCCTTAAGTACACGCTTCAGCACTAAAACAGGCACCATCAAATCATGGAATACTTTTAAATCATGGGATGGTGAAAAGCAATACTACTATCCTGTTATTATCGATAACATGATGAACCTCGAGCTATTGTTCTTTGCTTCAAAAGTAACCGGTAACAATTACTACAAGGATATTGCTATTCGCCATGCACTCAGTACCATGCAAAACCAGGTGCGGGATGATTACAGCTGTTACCATGTGGTATGTTATGATTCTGTAACAGGAAAAGTATTGGCCAAAGAAACCGCGCAAGGCTATGCCAATAATTCTACCTGGGCAAGGGGACAATCCTGGGGCATCTATGGCTTTACCATGGTGTATCGTGAAACCGGTGATAAAAGATTTTTGCTAACAGCTAAAAGAATGGCTGATTATTATATCAATAATCCCGATCTGCCGGTTGACAAAGTGCCTTACTGGGACTTTAATGCCAATGATTCCGGTTATACACCTTCCCGGGCATCATATGCCAAAGAAATACCGGTAAAATACAGGGACGCTTCAGCGGCTGCAGTTACCGCTTCTGCCTTACTGGAACTGAGCACTTACCTGGGAGAGAATGGCAGGAAATACAAAGACGTAGCTATCACTATATTGCATTCACTAAGTAGTTCTGCCTACCGGGCAAAGATGGGGGAGAATGGTGATTTTATTTTAAAGCATAGTGTGGGTAGTATCGCGCACGATGCTGAAATAGATGTGCCACTGGTATATGCAGATTATTATTTCTTAGAAGCATTAAACAGGTATCAATTATTACTGGATCACAAAGATCCCATCAAAGGATATAGTTTAAACAAATAGAGCTATGCGAATACTTCCCTTTTTTCTGCTACTCCTTTCTATTACCGGCTTTGCGCAAAAGAGTACCATCGACACCAGTAAAATAACAGGTCATCCAAGACTTTTATTATTACAGGGCCAGGAAGAGCCAATAAAGAAAAGCATTGCTGAAAACCCTGTATGGAGTTTTGCCAACAACCAGCTTACCGGTGAATGCGATCAAATACTCTCCTTACCCAAAATAGAAAGAGTGCTCACCGGCAGGCGTTTACTGGATCAGTCAAGAGAATGCCTGCGGCGTGTATTCTATCTTTCCTATGCCTGGCGTATAACAGGACAGAAGAAGTATGCCAGGAAATGCGAAGAAGAGTTGTTGTCTGTATCGAAGTTCAGCGACTGGAACCCCGATCATTATTTAGATGTAGCTGAAATGACAATGGCTGTAGCCATCGGGTACGATTGGTTGTATAATTACCTGCAGCCTGCTTCCCGGGATCTCATCCGCAACGCGATCATAACAAAAGGCATAATGCCTTCCTTTAATAAAAAATACAACGGGTGGCTCACAGGCACCAATAACTGGAACCAGGTATGTAATACAGGCATGGCTTATGGCGCCCTGGCCATATACGAGGACACTCCACAGCTGGCTGCAAAGGTGATCAACCGTTCCATAGAAAGCATCCATACCTCCATGACAGTGTATGCGCCGGATGGTGGCTACCCGGAAGGGTACAACTATTGGGGATACGGAACCACTTACAACGTGTTTTTGATCAGCGCCCTGGAAAGACTGTTTGGTACTGATTACGGGCTATCCCAACAGCCCGGGTTTTTGAAAACAGGCGCTTTTTACGAGAATCTCGAAACGCCCGCAGGCTATGCATTCAACTATTCCGATGCCGGCAATGGTGGTAACCAGGATGGACTACAGCCTGCCATGTTCTGGTTTGCAGAAAAACTACACGATCCAACCCTACTCTTCTCCGAAAGAGATAATCTTTTAAAATCAACCCGTTTCCCCGTTAAATGGAACCGTTTCCTGCCAGCCATTATGCTATGGGGTACCCATATCAACTTAAACGACATCACTCCGCCCAATTACAAAATATGGACTGGCAAAGGAGAGAACGAAGTAGTGATGATGCGCACTGCCTGGGATGATCCCAATGCTATATTCGTAGGCCTGAAAGCAGGATCACCTTCTGCCAGTCATGGTCATATGGATGTAGGTTCCTTTGTAATGGATGCTGATGGCGTGAGATGGGGTGCCGATCCTGGTATGCAGGAATATGAAAGCCTCGAATCAAAAGGGATTAAATTATGGAGCAACGGGCAAAATGAGGAGCGATGGAAAGTATTCCGCTTATCCAACTTCTCACATAGCACTTT
>JAGFNK010000879.1:0-19287 GCA_025769875.1 Russula earlei | reverse complement strand
TGTGGGTTCCTTCGTCACCTGTAACCACCAAGGCTTCATTCTTCCACCATAAGTTATGTCGCTTCTCCAGTCGGTGTCTCTGTACCCAATCAAGTAACTTTAATCGGTGTCTTTCTTCCCCTTGTTGGTTCTTTATCCGTTCTTCCAATGCAGTAGTGTGCATTACTCGAATAAAAAGATGGTCAGGTAGCGACCACTTCTTCTTTATCCCCTTGTCCATCGTCAAGGTCAGGTCTCCTTGACAGGGCATCTGCTTTATTCCTTGCCCCTGCCTGATGTTTCAATTCTAAGTCGAAGTCCGCCAAGAAGGTAATGTATCTTGCCACTCGACCATTTATTCGCTGAGGGTGTCGGTAATGCAACAGGTTCGCATGGTCTGTATAAACCACCACCTTATGCTTTGCTCCCATGAGTAGGTGTCGCCAGTGTTTCAAGGCTCGCACCATGGCTAAGAACTCTTTGTCCCATATGTCGTAGTTCTTCTCTGCTTGTTTCAAGGCTGCTGAGAGTAACCTATTGGCCTCCTCTTTCCTTGTTCGTCCTTCTGGAATAATACTGCTCCAATGGCATAATTGGACGCGTCTACTTCCAGTTCAAAGGGTCGCTCCTCATCAGGATGGAGCAGGACAGGGTCAGAAGATACTATCTGGATAAGTCGTTCCAGAGCATCTTTGCATTCTTGGGTCCATTCAAATGGCACCCCTTTCTTTGTCAAGGCAATAATGGGTCGAGCAATCTGACTGAATCCTCGAATGAAAGCCCTATTGTAACTGAGGACTCCCATGACTTTGCGCACTTCGTGTCCTTGATTTCCCGAGGCCAGTCCGTGATTCCTCGGACTTTGGAGGCCTCAATCTTCATCTTCCCTTCGTCTATGTCCCATCCTAGCATGGTTAGTTTTCGCACCATGAACTGGCACTTCTGGGGTTTCAGGAAGTATGACTTCTTCTGCATCAGCGTGAGTAGTTCGTTGACACATTGCTCATGGATTTCTAGTTGTTCAGGACTGTCCCCCATGGCAATTCCAAAGTCATCCAGATAGTTGACCGTGTATTCTGCCCATCGGTCCAGCCAGTCACCGAAGTCTCTTCTCATCAGCCTAGTAAACGAAGGCTGGTGCGTTCTTGAGCCCAAAATACATGACATTGGGCAGGTAGGTTCCATATGGCATCTTGAAGGCTGCCTTCCAGCGATCTCCTTCTGCCAGTCGCACATTATTGTATCCCCATCGTATATTGAATTTGGAGAAGACCTTTTTCCCTCGGAGTCTTTCCACCTCTTGTCCAGATGTGGTAAAGGTTCATTGTCTCGTCTGGTCCACTGATTTAGTCGTCGATAGTCTACAATGATCCTCTTCTCTTTGCTGTCCTTCTTGCCAATGAAGAACACTGGAGATGTGTAGCTGGATGGACCTGGAGTGATGTATCGCTTTCTCTACTTCATCAGCTAGGAATTTCTTGAGGTATTCTCACTCATCTCGTGTTAGGGGGTTACACTTTGCAGTTTAGTTCCTTGGTGCGTCAGGTAACAGCTCTATCTGCATGTCTGGTTCCATTGGTGGTGGGAACCTCTGGGACTTCTCTTCTGAGAAGACATCTGCAAAGCGGTGGAATTGCTTTGGAACATTGGGCAAGGGGATCCTCTCCTTCCTGTGGTTTAATCGACTGCTGGGCCCACTTCTGAGCAATAGTTGTCTTTTGTAGGTAAATGGCTTCCCCCTTCTTCAATTGTTGGTTTTCATCTCTTGCTCGCTTTTGGAGTTTGCGACATAGAGATCCAGGTACTTGTATCGAGCAGTCTCAATTTGTACTGTTCCTTCCATCAGCTGTCCTTTCTTCCAGTTGATGGTGGGGTCGAATTCATATAGGAAGGGATATCCCAGGATGACCCAATCCATTCCTAAATCTGTGAGATAGAACCTTTGCAAGCTCTCCTTTTCCTTGTATCGGACGCGAAGCCAGCAGTAATGGGTGAGTTCCCCCTGCTTATTCTGGGTTCCGTCGACGTTTCGTACTACCATGGGTTCATGTAGTTCTTGTTTCCCAATCTTCAGTCTTTTCCAAGCTGAGTGATCAATGAAGTTCTCTGTTGCTCCACTGTCCAGTAGAGCAGATTCCTCGGCCGTTGTGTGTGCAGTGATGAAAGTGAATGGAATATTCATAGCATTCAGTCTTCTAATGTACACTTGCAACACACTATTCTTCCTAAGCCAGGCCGTCGACTTAGGTGTTCCTAAAAACCGTGTTCCATCAGTTCTTCCAACAAGTCCTCCTTTTGTTTGGTGGACATCTTCTTTATGGACGCCGAGGAGGAGCTCTTGTTATAGGTAGGAGGAGGAGATGTAGATCGCCCGGAGACAGTGCTTTCATTTCCACTATCCCCTGAGTCGTCCTCCTTCTCTGTTTCCAGAGCTCGAGCTTTCCCTTTGTCCCTTGGGTAACTTGATTTCTTCTTGACTCTGTCCTTGTCTGGACAGTTCCGACTGATATGTCCTGCTTTCTTGCAGATGAAGCATTTCCCTTCTGCTAGCAGTTTCTTCTTTTCCTCTGTCAGAGGAGGACATTGCTTGGTCCTTGCTGCATCAGTGGATACTGAGTCCACTTCCATTGCATTCGGATCTCTTTGGTTTCGCCTTTTCCCAACCTGTAGGGATTTCATGCGATTTTCCCTGGTAGTCAATGATCCACCTCCAGATCCAATATTGGCTTTCATGAGCTGGTCTCTGGCCTGTTCTTCCCTGGCAGCATTGATCCATGCTCGGAGATCATTGATGGCAGGTATATCTCTGACTGGTCGATTGTAGATTCGTCGCACCAGCCAGGTGATTAGTCCAGCCTTGTAGGCTTCTACTGCTCCTGGTGAATTCTGGTCCCATCCTGCTTTACTGAGCAGAACAAGGAACTTGCTGGTATAGTCATCCAGCGATGCTGCTTTAGACATGGACAGTTGTTGTAGCTCCATGAAAGTGTCTTCAGGCTCTGTGGTGTCTTTGAATTCTCTGAAGAAGTCATCCACAAATTCGGTCCAAAAGAGCATGTCAGTTGGATCTAGCTGCACTGGTGCATAGGGAGACGGCGGGTCCCCATTTCTTTTTGCTTCTACCAGGTTCGTTTGATTGACCACCCATTCATGCACTTTCTCTCCTTTGATGTAGGTGAGAGCTAGGGCTACTCGTTTCATTGGAATAGTCATGGTCGGGTTGTCGCTGTTGAGCAGATTCCATAGATTGAAATCCTGGACAAAGTACTTCGTCTTTTTCCTGTCTCCTTTGAAGACTTCAGGAGGGTCTCCTTTTAGAGATCCATTGCCCCCATGGGGGCCTGGTGCCAGCTGAGGTGCCAGATTCGCCCCTGGTCCTACAGGAGGTGCTGCTGGTGGTCCCCCTGCTGGAGGGCCTCCTCCAGGTGGGCCTCCTCCTGGTACTGGTGGACCTCCGGGTCCGAAGGGGACTCCTCCAGGGTTTACTACGATGGTGGGCCCTGCTCTTCCACCTGCTGTCTGGGTGGCAATGGTGGCTGTCTGGGTGGCTGCAATGGTAGCCATTTCGACTGATTCTTCTGGCTCTTCAACAATTGTTGGTTCAATAGGTGAGACATGTACTGTCTGCTCTAGTCTTTCAGCTAGCTCCAATACTTCTGGTGCTTCTGCTTTCTGATCTGTAGTCGGAGGGTCCGACTGTTCTGTTTCTCCACTTGATGACTTTTGTATCAATGGAGCTGGGTTGTCTACTACTGGGCTTCTGGGTTCCCAATGAGTAGTATAAGGATCTGTTTTGGTTCCTAAACCTAGGACCTTATATTCGTCAATGTCTTCGTCCTCTCCTGCATAGGGACGTCCTTTGTGGTAATCAACAAAGTACCACTGATCGTTGATGTATTCACAAGGAAGGTAGCTTCCTTTGTATCGGACCTCGTATCTGTTAGGCCCTTCCTGGTCTGCCCAACACCAGATGGCAGTTCCTTTGATTCCTGAGGGTAGATCGTCCCTCTCTCTAGCTTTGAACCAACCAAATTTGGTTCCTTGCTTTGATTTCTGGTTGAACTTTACGCGTATGCTATGTTCTCCTTCGATTTCCAGTTTGTCCACTCGCCACTGCCTTTCCTAGGGAGTCGGGACTTGTCTGCCCTCTTACCACTGTCTATGCCAATGACAGTAGGGGTCTTTACAGAAGTATGCGTGTGTCCAACCGTGCTGCTCGTCAAGAGTCATGTAGTACACCTTCTTCTTGTCATGGAGAGGTCTGTATAGATTCTCCCCCTTGACTACTTCAGCGTAGGTTGCTGACCGTATGATGACTAGATCCTAGTCTTTAGGCTTCCTGCCTATTTCTGGTTCGCTTTCACAGCAATGTCTGTGATAGAAGCTCGACTTATGTTAAGGCTCCAAAGTGCCTTAAATAAGATCAATGGTCGCGTCTATAAATGTGTCCTACCAATGCAGATATGCTTGAGTCAAGCAAGCAATACTCGTGGAGGGGAAGGAGTGTTAGATCCTTCTAGAGTATGACAACAAGATGAGAGGGGCTCTGCAAAGCGGTGTAGGAGTCAACTGTTTTGGGATTGGCAAACTAAGTCGAGCTTAGGGCTCAACTGTTACGACTGGGGGCTTTATATAGCCTTACAGGGATAAGGTTTGTACTACTGTAGTACTAGTTGGTGCTATAGAAGCAAAACATGGCTCATAGAAGCGAGGTTGCTTCTATGTAAACGATCTCAGTGCTGGAAGCATTAAGTGCTTCCCCAATCAAGGAATCGATGTACGTGGCGGTACAGGAACATCTGGGATAGAAGCAATGCTACTCATTGCTTCTTCAGTACATCTTCTGAAAGATACAATCAACACGCTCCGAATGTGATATCAAGGAACATAAACGATCAAGATCTGACGCATGCATAATGCAAACCGTGCAGTCCATAGTTCAGGTGTTCCGGCATCTTCCGGACCCCAAACCACTCGGTAACACTTGGATGGTTCTGGGGTTGATTTGGTGATTCGGGCTTTAGAAGTGGTGGGAGCCGTATTTTTAGGGCATTCCTGACTAAGGTGGCCCTTCTCCCTGCAACAGAAGCAACGTCCTTCTTTTGCCAATTGTTTTCTTTCCTCTTCAGTGAGTTTCTTAAAGTTGGACTTGGCAGCGTCCACTTGCATTCGGTCAGAGTGATGGGGTTTGTGTTCCGAGGGGGAGTGTGTGGTTTTCCCTTTGAGCTTTTCCCTGATGGTGATGAAACGTCAGTGTTGTCTTCTGGCCTCCTCCTTCCATTCTTGGAGAGTGGTGGGCCAGACATCTCTGTTTAGAATTGCACAGTAGAGTCCGATTTTTAGGCCATTTTTGAAGCTTTCAATGGCAATCACATCCGTTTCTGGCCACCCAGTTTTGTTCAGGAGTTGTTCGAAGGTGGAGATGTAATCGTCTAGAGACTCCTTCATCGTGTGTTTGGCAAGAGCTGCTTGGGCATCTTCTTTTTCTGTGGCATTGGTGAATTTGAATGTGAAATTTGTGACGAAGTTGTTCCATAGTGCTTCATCCATTCTGTTAACGGGGTTTTGGGTCCTGTTTACTTTATCTCTTAGTGTAGTTGCTTGCAAATTGACCCATTCTTCGACCTTTTCTCCTTGAATATAGGACAGGGCCAGCATTGTTTGTTTGAAAGGGGAAATCATCACCATTTTGTCATCATTAAGGCCCCAGAACAAGTTAAATTCCATGATTAATCTTTTTGTTTTGTTCCTCTCCCCTGTGAAGGCAGTGGGTTCTGTGCCACTGAGGGACCCATTAGTGCCTTGTGGTGCTGGAGCAGCTGGTTGGGAAGGTGGAACGACAACTGGGGGGACCTGGGCGGCCATCTGAGGGGCCTGAGTGGCAACTTGGGGGGGTTGTACAGCAACTTGGGGTTGGACTGCCATATTAGGTTCTGGGGGGTTCTGTGTTCGAGTTCTAGAGCTTCAATGGGTTCCTGGTTTCCAAGGGGGTCCTCTGGTTCTAAAGTAGGGGATTCAAACGGTGTCTGAGTTTCGACAGTATTTTCTGGTTCAGGGGGGTTGCCTTCTGTAGAAGAGGCTTCTGATTCTGACGGTGGTTCATAGAGAGGGTCATTTTCCCTCCAGTAACCTAATCCAAGACTGTTTCTGAGGAGTTCTAGGTCTAGGTGAGTGTAGAGTTGTCCTCTCCTAAGTCGTAGTTCGAACCAACGATTGTTGATGAATTCGACTGGTAGTTCTTCGTTGTTTTCAATGGTGATGTAACAAAGAAAGGTGTGAAAACTGTCCCAAGTGGCAGTTCCTACAACATATTCAGGAAGGTCTGGGGATGGTCTGGGTTGGACGCAGACCCAACAGTTTGATGGTAATTCAAGGTTGATCTCCAGAATGGAGTAAAGGAAGCTTAGCTTGTGTTATGGCATCGTGGCCGTAGGGGCGTTAGCTCAAGGTTCAGTGGGGCCAAGTCCCTGTGACTTGGTTCAAGGGTTCAGTGGGGGCCGGCTCAAGGAGACCGGATCGAGGGTTTAGCGTCTCAAGGTTGAGTCAGACAATGACTCAGTCCGCAGACAGAGTCGATCTCTTGGTTTCACAGAAGAGGAGGATGATGAGAGAGAGGCAGAGGAGGAAGAGGAACACTAGGGTTCCTTGAGGTGTGCTTAGGTGTTAAGATCTGACAGATCTTAGTACCGACTCTTCTGGTGAAAGAGTTGCTTGATATAGTTCAAGCACTAGACTTCGAACCCTTTGATATTATCTCAGGAAGATTGAATGTAGAAAAGAGAGGGGCCTCTTTCAGTTAGAGTCTGCACTATAATTTGTTTAGATCGTTTGACAAGATAGTTGTCTTGTGAAAAGTGTAAGTCGAGCGTAAGGCTCAACTTCTTGATACCACAGACTATTTATACGATATCTCGATAACTACTGATCCGATTCGTATGAAACTCGGGGTGCACATAGCTGAGAACCGGTAGTATCCAAATACGAAAAGCGCAATTCAGAATGTTAGAAATGACTCACACGTGAGTCATTCTTTCCTAGTATCAGTAAGCAATCAGTCAGCAATCAGTAAGCAATCAGTAAGCAGATCAATAAGCAAACACATGAGTAATCACAGATGAGTCAGCAGAATAGACGACAGTCAGAGAATCAAGAGAATCTTAACATTAGGTCAGGCAAAGTGTAGGCCAGCACAAGCAAAGTTGTGATTGAGAGAGAGTACAGGGCAGGGGATGCGACAGGAAATGGGACAAAGCTAAGCTTGGGGCATTCCCCAGCTTCTACAGGCGCTTAAATACTGTATGTAGTGAGGCTGTACAGTACCATAAGCAGAACAATAGATAAAGATGGGTCAATAGCAAAAGTAACTCAACAATAAGTGAAACATAATAGGTGAAACACAATAGGTGAAACACAATAAGTGACCATCAGCATCAAGGGATGAAATGGTAACCGAGGGAACAGGGGTGACAAGAGAGAACAACAATGAAAGAGATTATGGACAAACTGACAAGGGGTTAGATTACAACATGATCACAACTCGGATGCATTGACGTGTCGGATCACCTGGACCAGGCATCACCAGCTCAGCTCATACGCTGCAGCACGCATTAGTCACACTGATAGAGTGATTTAGAACGATGGGTAGCTACTTACAACTGATCCTCGGACTTACTTAGTGATCCGTGATGGTAGTTAACTGTACTGCATCCAGTGGCAGTCTCAGGTACTTAAGAACGCCACAAAGTACACAGATCACTTCAGTTTTGTGTCAACCAAACTGAAGTGAGTATTTACACTATGATATCCTATATCACAGTACTGATGACACATTGTAGCTATTGTCTGATAGGTACATTATTTATATCAGTTTTGTGTCAACCAAACTGAACTATTGTCTGATAGATCTGCCTGCGATCTTATCATCTGCTGCTATCTAATCACACACACTGCGTCTATCTTCAACAACTCATTGCTTCTTCAGTACATTTTCAGAAAGATATGATCAACACATTCCAAATGCAATATCAAGAAACATAAATGGTCAAGATCTGACACACATGTGAAGGTAAATGGTGCAGTCCATAGTTCAGGTGTTCCAGCATCTTCTGGACCCCAAACCACTCAGTAACACACTAGCCCTGTCTTTTGCAGGGCTTCAATGCTTTCCTGAAGGCCAGAACTTCAAGCGATGGACCAGGGATGACTCTAAGGCACTGATGAAGGTGTGTATCTGCTTTGATTCATATATTACTTATGCTGATGTGGCAAATTTGTGTGCAGGTTTATCTACTGGCAATTGAAGGCCATGTACCAGATGATATGGTGCAGGCAATGCATGCCTTTCTGGAGTTTTGCTATATAGCTTAACACAATGTACATGATACAAACAGCCTGACTGTCTTGGATGATGCCCTTCAGTGATTTCATCATCATTGTGAATAGGGTTTTTCCGGCCCGGCTTGGCCTGAAAGCCCCGGCTTTGGCTCAGCCCAAGGCGGCTTTGGCTTTCTAAAACCCCAGGCCGGGCCAAAGCTGTCAAACCCGGCTTGGCTCCGGCTTGGCCTGGCCTAGGCCATGGCTTTTGTACATAAGATTTTCTGTATGTGAGCCCGCTGGCCACATGACTTGTACCACCCCACTTTCCCTTCGTCTTTCATCCCACTCACATCCCTCCTTCCAACTATCATCATTCCTTTCACCTCACCCTCCTTTCCTCGCGTTCCCACTCTCAATGTCATCCCCACCGCGTTGCCCACTCCATGTCAGCAGACTATGACAATGGCTCAATTCGATCGCCGTCGACGTCACTCGCCTTGCCGCTCAACGCCTTCATCCCTTCAGTCTTCAAGTCGGAGCATGGCTCCTCCCCACACTTCGACCTACAGCATGACACCATCGCCGTCCGGCTGCGCATCATGCCCTCCCAAGACCGTCCCTCAAGCATCTTCCTCGCGTCCGCCACACGTCTGCGCACGGACCCGTATGACGCATTCGTCATCGTCACCATCGCCTTACCCGAGGGCTCGCTGCCCACAGCACCTCGCCCATCGTCATTGCCGCGCTATTCGAGGGCTCGCTGCCCATAGCGTCTCGCCCCCGACATCATCGCCGTATTGCCTCGTGCTCGCGGATTCGCAGTAGGAGGACTTTAGAATAGCACTTTTGTATTTAAATATCAAATATATTACGGAGTTGTTATGTTCTGGAGAGCATGATGAGGCATAGTAAGAGCATGGATTATACATGTGGAATGAGTGAAGTCCAGTGTACAACATGGTACGCTGCGGGACGAAGCGATCTAAGACTGAGGAAAGGGATTACGAGCAACCAATGCGACTGAGCATTGCACATTGACATATAGGCCACCAAGGCTTACATTGTACATGTACTTGCCTCAAGCAAAAAGGAAGGTTGAGAGGGAAGCACAGATACGACGATGAAAAACGACAGGGAACAATGGTGTGTTAAGATGATAAATTAAAGTTTGATGATTACCCAAATGATTAAAGCCGGGGCTTGACGGCCTGGCTTTGGCTTTTCAAATCACAGGCCGGGCCAAAGCCGTCACGAAGCCGTCACTTTGGCCCGGCTCGGCCCGGCTCGGCCCGGCCTATTTCGGCCTGGCTTGGCCCGGCTCACGGCCTGAGGCCGGGCTGGGCACATCCCTAATTGTGAAATCTTTCAGATGAGCAGTGTTTTGTAATGACCTCAATCTTCCTTGGAAACACTCTCTTAATCACTATGTCAAACTCATTCATGCCTTTGGAGCTCCCAATGGCCTTTGCTCTTCCATCACAGAATCTAAGCATATCAAGGCTGTGAAGGAGCTGTGGCAACACTCAAATCATTTCAAGGCACTCAGCCAGATGCTTCTGACTAATCAGCACCTTGATAAGCTTGCAGCTGCTCATGTTGACTTCACTGACTGCAGGATGCTGGAGGGCACCTGTTTATCATCAGTTTGGGATCAGATTCTTCATATGTGTTTCAATTATATTCCTAATAATCTTTCAAACTAAGATGTAGGTATAGAAACCAATTGGGCTGCTGCTGATCTACCGCTCCTCCCCATCTATCAAGACCCTCTCAACAACAGGCCCAATAGTCATGACCTTGATTGCCAATGCATCCATATTCCCAATGATGACAACCATGATGCAGATGATGAAGACAGTGGAGATGTTGATGGTCCCAGAGTAGAGGCCCATGTCAACCTATCAAAGTTGCCATGTAAGTATTGCATGATGCACCATCACTGAGATGAACTAAACCATGTTACAGTACTCAAAGTCTACCCAGAAGATATCACCACTGAAACTGCTGACCTCCCCCAAACATATGCAGCAATTTATCTACAATCAGCAACATCACAACTCTCATTCCAAATCTGACATCAGTGTTTCTGACCTCCCTATATTTTATGGCAAGATAACTATCTACCCTTCAGCTGTTGCAATGTTCCATGCACCCAGCAACATCTCAGGCATTGGGAGCATGTGTTCATAATTATCTGATCTATTCATATAATAATTGAGGACATATAAGACAAATCAAACAGACTTTACACTACTGTAATGTAATAAAACATCAATGATTCCTGAAGTAGCCCAAAGTGCGATCAGTCGTGTCAGATAGGTCTGGCACGACGTCAATGCATAAAGTTTTGGACTTCTGGCCCCTGATGATGATGACTGTTGTAGGAGAACAATGAGACTGGGTATTTCCTATGAGGAAGTCATTGCAAAGCATCGCATGACGCCATCAAACGGTCAAAGAACGGAATGTGCACGCACACATACTCCCGGTTGCGTCAAGTGCACTGCCTAATCATGCACAACCCATGTGCGGGGATTGGCATCCGCGATGCTCACCTGGCTGGGGCGCTTGAGCGCGGAGCGCAGTGGTGCCTTGGGAATGAGTCGGTGCTGCATGTCAATGCGCACACCTTCCTCGTTCATCCAACCTTCGCCATAATCAGGGTAGTTGGTAAGGTCTGGGGGATACTCCTGTCCGGGTGGCGCTGGCTTATAATGTCCCTTGCTAGTCCAGAGTTGATCCCTGCGAGTAGAGCGATGTCGGCGTTTACGATGAGAGCAATGCAGAGATGGGAAGCTTACCCGCGACGATTGTGCCAACCCTTGCGTGGCTCGCGCATTGAGATCTGGGACGGGATAATCAGGTTCCTTTCACTGAACCTTACATGTGGGAAAGCAGACGTTTCCTGCCCACGGGGCGTCAATTCTGACACATGGTACGCGTTGGCTGGAGGGAAAGGGACGCTGAGAGGATGAAAATCAACAGGAACTGAAATTTTCGGGACACTAAAGAAGTAATTGTGGTGATTGGCTTGTAGGGGAGGCTGGGGCGGCAATGCGATGGAGTGGCGACGACTGGGTTGGGTAGGGGTTTGCGTGATGGTGGAAATTGGGTCATAGAAGATGGGCCGAACCAATGGCTGTAACGAAAGCCATGGTAGCTGGACGGTTGGAGGGGCAGGGAGAGATGAGTGGCGGGGAGGTCTTCCTGGAGTGTATGTAGGTATGCCAGACGGCAGTTCTGAAACATTAAAGTGTGCGAGCGGGGTTGTCAACGGTCTTGAAGACAGAAATGGTTGTTTAGCTCGCATGAAGGATGGGAATCGTGTCATCATAGCGCGTCGAGAGTAACCTGGCCATGGTAAAAGAGAGGGAGGGCGGAACACGAGGCTATCATGATACATGGGCGTCTGGATGTCCTGAGATGTGTTGAACGTGGGCTGCCAGTGACACAGGATAAACATTCAACGCCGGCTGAGGAATCGGTCATGATACTGACCTGGGGCTGTGATGGCACAGGCTGGCGTATGCCCTCAGGGACAGGGGCTGGAGGGAATGGGATCATCGGATAGTACCATTCCATGCTGGTCAGCCCAAGGACAGGATCTTGGGCAGTTCAATGCCCTTCAGTGATGGTGCTAGCGGCGTCACACAGAGTTTGCATTAAAAGAAAATTAGGACAATGGAAAAAACCACAATTGACTGACAGAACCTTCGGGCAACGCCGTGCTGATAAACAATCCGGCGTGTTGAGTTTGTCGCTGGAGTTGTCGTGTACTGAGCCTTCTATTCAGGCACTCCCGGGCCTGATAAATTTTGCTATCTCCTGCGTAGTCGCTCGAAGAGTGTGGTGCTTCCGAGAATGTGAGTTGAAACTGGGGTCTTTGAGCCAAACAGCACTGGATGGCCCACTTGGAGGAAGCATGTGTGCAAGCCGGTTGAAGCACCACAATCACGTGGCTTGGCGGTGTGCCACCAAGCCTTTGCAGATGCGCCAAAACTTGATACAAATCCAATATCCGTGATTGCCTACAAACTTTGAAGACGCCGTTGCCATTATGCACTCGTCACCTCGGCTCGGCGTACTCATCAGCGTCCGGTGCTCCAAGCATGTTACTTGCCCTTTTAATGCAGCCCCACGTCTGTAACGGCCAGTCCCTTGATCGACTCGCCTGCGGAAATCACGAGTGAGAGCCCTTCGCCCTCCTCAAGCTCCCGACGGGACGGGTTACCCCGATCAATCATATATGCATTGCAAAAGCTCGCTAAGCTAGGCAGGCATACAGACCTCCCTCCACCATTCTTCCGCTCGCTTGCACACGCCAGTCCCGGCCGCCCGCGCAGGCGCCCATCGCTCTTGGAGTTCGGACTACCCTCCCGCGACGCGCGGTATAGAGTATGGTCGTCCACGAAGGTTCGCGAGCGGAGGGAATGTTGGACGTGCAGCCGCTAAGTGCCGCGCGAACAGACAATCCGGACCGTACGTGTAATAATTCGAATTTAGTTATCGTTCGTTTTCCCTCAGTCTTTTACACACAAGACTGAGGTCAGTACTACAATTTCTTTACACTCCTTTAAAGCTAATACTGTACATAGCTCTTATTCTATAGGTTAGCACACTAACCTGAATACAGTCTTTTACACACAAGACTGAGCTCTTATTCTATAGCTTCAACAGGGAAAGGACGAGACATCGCGAGAACCGCACCTGCGGGTCGCCGTCATCTGAGATTGAGACTGTGTTAGATGCAGGCGAGAACTTGGATGGCGCCCTTGAGGACGCCGATGGTTCGTGCACCTCCGGCGTGTTGGAGTACGCTGGTCGTGCATATGAGCTAACGTGTCGTCTCCCCATCCGAGTTTGTTTTGTGTAGACATGAAATTATTACCAGTACAATCGTATACGCGTACTGTTCGAGGCACTCGAGGGGGGGTCTCTGATCCCAATACAGTTTGCTCACCAAGATAGGGCTCGACGTTTGGCTCCGGCGATGGAGATTGCCAGTGAATTAGGCCGAGTACCCGCTCATAATCGTTTTCACTTGCGGCGCTTATCTGGCGCTTGTCAGGAGGTTTTTACCACTCCCAATCATGGAGTGGCCCAAATCCCCTCAACAACTGTCCCAGTTCTCGCACCCCCGGTTTTCTTACCCAAAACGACGGTCTTATTCTAGTAGCTGAGCATGAGGACAAAAATGGCATGACATCGACTTATTGTCTTTGCCTGAGACGTCTCAGTTGCGTCGGGTTGTCCGCGTGCGTGCGTACCGAACGGTTTGCTTGATTACTACTATCATCAGAAGTCGTCAACTACGCACAATCTGCCCTCTGACTATCTCATCGCACCCACTTTTATCCCATGTTCCTTCCATCTGCAATTTTTCCCCATCCCCCAGACCCCGCCCTGCGTCAGCCGTACACGACGGCAGTATTTCTTCCCCTATATATATGCCATTATCTATTAGCGGTGCTCGCCGTCCTCCCGCATACGGGTTTCCTGAGGCTTGCGTTTGTTCCCGTCATTCTATGGCAGGCTTGGTACTGTGCCGTGGGGTTAGACCTCTCTGCAGGGTTGGCAAAGTCGTTAGGACGCGACAGTTCGGCCAGGCTCAATCATTGCAACTTAGTCTTTGTGGTGCGATCGTCATCCGCGATGTCTTTTCTCCTTCACGTGTTTTTCTGACTGCCTGCCTGCCTGCCTGCCTGCCCAGATTGGGGTAATCAACATAGTGCTGAAGTCTCTCGAGTGGGCGTTCACTAGGAAACCCCTAAGGAGATACGATCCACCCGCAGCGGGTCAACACGCTCCCGTCGAGCGCCAGCTGTCCATCTCAAATGTTCTCCTCGATGCCATTGATCTCGTGTCTAGTCAACGTGGAATCGGATGGTCGTGGTCAGACAAGCCGTTCCCCCGAGCGAGCACCCGCTCCACGTCCATTGCCTCTATTCTGGCCAAGATGCTCGTCAAGTTCGTAGTTTTAGACGCCAGCCAGTACCTCGTGCAGCACATCCAACCCTCTCTCAACGAGCCAGCGGGAGACACCCTCTTCGACCCCACCCTGAGCGCGCTCCCGCGCTGCGCGCGCGCGGCCTTGTTCACCGTTTGCGGCGGCTTGATGGTCTACGCGACTATGGATGCGCTGTACCACGCCGCGACGCTCGTCGGCCGCCTCGTCCTCCGGCAGCAAGCTTGGCAGTGGCCACCGCTGTCCGACCGCCCGTGGACGGCCACCTCGATCACGGAGTTCTGGGGCTTCCGCTGGCACCAGTCCCTCCGACACGTTTTCGTCGTCTACGGCGCGCGGCCTGGCCGCACGCTTCTCGGCAAGCCCGGCGCGATCCTCGGCGGCTTTGCCGTGTCGGCGGTGATACACGACATGGGCATCTGGGGCTTCGGGCGAGGGACGGAGTTCGGCACCGCCGGGGGATTCTTCCTCCTCATGGGCTTCGGCGCGGTTTTGGAACTCGCGTTCGAGCGACTTACCGGGCAGCGGGTTCGTGGAGCTTGGGGCTGGGCGTGGATGATGGCGTGGACGATCGGTTGGGGGACACTCATGGTTGATGCCTGGGCTCGACGTGGGTTTTTCGCTTGTGACTTTTTCCCGAACGGACTCCGGCCAGGAAAATGGCTCGTCGACGCAATCATCTCGCTCGTCTGACATCATGGGGTTGTCGGATGGAGCACTCCTTTCAACCTCATAGATCACGGCTCAGTGTTGTGCGACGCATTAAGCAATAAAGATTTTTGGTAGGTACCAATGCTCTCTGGCTCTCTACCTGTTTCTCGTCCAAAAACACGGCATGTACCAATGGCATGTGTATGAAGGGCCTGAGTTGTGAGGATGGGTCATGTATGGATGCTGACCTTACTACCCTCATCTGCGTCAGTCAACGCTGATACCCACGATGTACTATCACCTATGGGGAACTCGCCATTCCACTACCATCTCGCCAGTCACAAATGTCACGAAAGTAACGGGCATGTAACACATGCCAAATCAAAGTCCGCCCGGGATGAATGTATTTGCAAAGGCAATTTGATTAGGTGGGGACTATTAGGTGGGGACTACGGAAAACAGTTGTAATGGAGTAGCATTATCGCAGGACTTGGCTATGTACGGAACGCAGCGCTCACATCATGGGCCAGTGCCGCACGAGTAAAAGTAAAAGGTCGATATATATCATTATTATAGCTGCCTGTAGCCGCTGCTCATATGTATGGTCTTGTGCTGGCCGATTGGACCGCCTGTAACATGGCATTAAGAGGATAAAACAGCAGTGACCCAGACTCCTCCAACGGTGATCACCCAGCTGGAATCAAACTCCGCACTCCGCCATGACAGAAAGCGTGATGCAGGTGTGACCCCCAGCCAAAATACTACTCGAAAACCATTCAATGGACCTCCATTTTTCTTTGCTAGAATGACATTAATGGCACTCAATAGTATAACTACAAAGTTTTAAATGGGGTTGTTTGAGCAGATACAGGGGAAAATGAAATTGGCGAGATGGTCGTGGAATGGCGAGTTCCCCATAGGTGATAGTATGTTGCACTTCCAGGGCCCCACTGAGAGCCCGATGCGCAAATTGCAGTTCTCGACGTCAGCTAAAGATAAACCCAGGGCCTTTGAACGTCGACCTCAGACGGAAGCTACTCCCTGGTCTATTTACCGTGACGTACCGACTTACAACTGTGCTCGTCTACTGCGTCCGTAACTCACGGTCTGCTAGTGGTTACTGTAAACGAAAGCGCAGCGTGGTTTCATCTGTTCTTATAGTTCACCACATTAGCCGGTGTGCACATCCACGCGAGCACAGAGAACTTCGGTTTTGTCATCCATGTGCCACCCATTTATCCCGGCTCTTCATGTCACTTTTTACGGATTCTGGAAAGACATACTACGCTACACTGGTGACGCCCTCGTTGTCGCCAATGCGCACGCGGGCGATGCAGATATATAACCCTTTTTGGTAGCCGCTTTTGCCCATTTGTGCAGAGGGTATACCATCACCTATGGGGAACTCACCATTCCACTACCATCTCGCCAATTTCATTTTCCCCTGTATCTGCTCAAACAACCCCATTCAAAACTTTGTAGTTATACTATTGAGTGCCATTAATGTCATTCTAGCAAAGAAAAATGGAGGTCCATTGAGTGGTTTTTGAGTAGTGTTTTGGCTGGGGGTCATGCCTCCATCATGCCTTCTGTCATGGTGGAGTGCGGAGTTTGATTCCAGCTGGGTGATCACCATATGCTGACTCGGAGTCTGGTCATATCCTCTTAATGCCATGTTACAGGTGATCCAATCGGCCAGCACAAGACCATACTGTTGAGATAAAGAGTAGCCGAGGCATTGACACGTCAGCCCAAACTGTCCAGGCAGCCCACAGGCCCGGACCACATAAGCATTTCAGCTCATTGCTGAAACGCTGTACGATAACAAAATTGATAGTATGATCTAAGACAATCGGTAGCTAGCACATAGCGATCGTGAAAACAATTTGATAGTTACTATAGACAAAATTATTAGGGACACTCTCAGATACTTAAGAGCATTGTACATACAGTAGATACTTCAGTTTTGTCTCACAGAAACTGAAGTAAGTACTTACTATCTCACAATTTTATCAGTAGCTGATTATGCATTGTAGTATCATTTCTATTAGGTAAATATGACACAAGAAAGTTTCGTCTCACAGAAACTGAATATCATTTTTATTAGATCTACTACAATCTAATCTTCCTTATCACTGCGCGATTCAACACATACGTATGAGCAGCAGGCTACAGGCAGCTATAACAATGATATATATTGATCTTTTACTTTTACTCGTGCAGCACTGGCCCATGATGTGAGCACTGCATTCTGTACATAGCAAGTCCTGGATTTCACTCAATAATGCTACTCCATTACAACTGTTTTCCCTAGTCCCCAATAAATACATTCATCCCAGGCAGGACTTTAATTTGGCATGTGTTACATGTCCATTACTTTCATGACATTTGTGACTGGCGAGATGGTAGTGGAATGGCGAGTTCCCTATAGGTGATAGTATCTCAGAGGGGTATGTGATCAGTGATCACGATGGCTTGCCACATCAGGGAAAACTACATCTGTGAAATATCTCTAAAAATCTCTAAATGTCAGTATACAGTGACCCAAAAAACCGTTCAAATGTTTTGTACATTTTCATTGTATTAACCATATCTAGAGAACCACTGCAGCTGATAACATGTTAGTGGGCTTGTTTTAAAGCTCTACATCATAGCTTTGTAATGAAATACTATATATACTATGAACATAATTATGTAAGAAGATATAAGGTATTTCTCCCAGTGTATCCATTTGAACAGTTTTTTTGCCTTGGTATCTAAATAGGGTATATGCCAAAAATTAGTAGTTTGTGTATCCTCCATTTGCTTTGAACACCTCTTCCACCCTCCTAGGCATACTTTCTATCAAATTCTGCACAACAGTTTGATCAATGGCCTCCCATTCCAGCTGTGTGCGCTCCCAAAGTTCATTGATTCCCTTAGGGGGTGTTGGATAAGCTGCAAGCTTCTTTTTGAGATGAGCCCAAAGATGCTCAATAGGATTGAGGTCTGGGGATTGAGCTGGCCAGTCCATGACCTGAATTCTGTGGTCTTGGAACCAAGATGTGGCAAGCCTGCTCTTGTGGATAGAGGCATTGTCCTGTTGAAAGAGGGTATCTTTGCATTTCTTCTTGAAATACTTGATAGATGCAAGTAGTTCATCCTCCAAAATGCTGCAATAAAGTTCAGCATCCATTTTTCCATCAATCTTTGCTGCATGCCCAACTCCTTCCAAAGACATGCAGCCCCACAACATCAAGGAACCTCCTCCATGTTTGACTGTTGGCTGAACAAGGCGTTCAGAAAGGTGCTCTCCTCTTTTTTTCCAAGCCCATTTCTTGCCATCTGAGCCCATACGGTTGATTTTGGTCTCATCTGACCAAATTACCCTCTTCCAGTCCTCCACAGTCCAGTATAGGTACTTTTCTGCAAAGTCCTTTCTGGCCCTATAGTGACTTGGTTTAAGGTAAGGCCTCTTCTTCTTTGTAACTGCCTTCAAGCCTGCCTTGTTAAGGTAGTTTCGAATGGTCTGATTGGAGATAGTGGACTCTTTGATGACCTCCAACCTTCTAGCAACCTGAGGAGCAGTATCTGCTTCTCCAGAGCTAAGAAGGCGTGTGGCAAAGCGGATGTCAAGGTTAGAGAGCTTGGAAGGACGACCTCCAGAGGACTTTGGAAGGTCAGGAAGGTATTTCTGGCGAATGTTGGTGATTGAACCAATGCTTCTGTGTGCTGCCTTGGCAATGTTATGAACTGAATGGTTGGCCTGGAGAAGGGAGATGATGTAGTTGACTTCATGAGGAAGAAGAGACTTCATGATGTTGTTGGTGAAGAAGAAAAAGCTGTTTTGGCTTATTTGCACATGGTTTGAGTTTATTATAGGTCACATGACCTCCATGTTCGATTTTAGCCCTCTGGGGAAAGAATATGAATCTTAATCTGAGAAATAATGAATTCACTTACCAAGGCCAAAAAACTGTTCAAATGGGTACACCAGCAAACATACCTTATATATTCCTAAATAATTATGCTTATGCTGTATAAAGTATACCATTACAAAGCTATGATGTAGAGCTTGAAAACAAACCTAGTTACATATTATTAGCTGCAGTGGTTCTCTAGATATGGTCAATACAATGAAAATGTACAAAACATTTGAACGGTTTTTTGGGTCACTGTATACTGGTATATAGAAGAATACCTTGATTATTGGTAATTATCTGAATTCGAAGTGTCGTCATTTGCATATGTATATTTATTGATAAATAGTCCCTACAATATATTGCAGTAGTAGAGACCGTAGGACACCGGGGCTAGGGCAGAGGACAGGACAGGACAGGAGGGGACGATTCGTGGTGCAACGTGGCTGCAAAAACAAATTTTTCACCACTAGCAAC
>JAGFNK010000878.1:0-19354 GCA_025769875.1 Russula earlei | reverse complement strand
CGAACTACCAAAGTCCTGGAAGATACACCCAGTCTTTCACCATTCCCTGATTAAACCTTACAAAGAAACCACTGCCCACGGTCCTAACTTCTCAAACCCGCCACCGATACTAGTTGAAGGAGAAGAACAATATGAAGTAGAACAGATCTTAAACTCTCGGCTCTCCCCAAACCGCAAAGGGATCCAATACCTAGCTAAATGGAAAGGTTACACTGCCGCAGAAAACACTTGGGAACCAGCATCTAACCTATCAAAAGCACAATTACTTGTTAAAGACTTCCATCGGAAATATCCGAAGGCGCTTAAAACGATTCCCACCAGGAGTGACCCCTAAATCAACAACCCTCATCATGACCTCCATCGATGACTATCTTTATCCTTGTTACCAACGAACTTTTCAGAGAACCCCGGCAATCACATGCACTCAATCGACTACAGCTATCCCCAGAACAAGAAAGAATTCCCCACAGACGAACAGAGTTCGACTTCTCATATGCAAACTACTCCACCCTCCAAAGAAACAAGTCCCTACCGTTGCAGGAGCAACAAGTCTATAAAGAGGGGATGAATGTTACGAACCAAGGCCAGGTCCTGGCCGAAGATTGTCCTATTTCACTCAAGAGAGACCTCTCTCGCTTTGCATTGCCAACTCCCTTCCATTTTCTGGGCTATCCCTCCTACGGTACAAGATATCGCTATTGCAAAGGCACTATAACACGACCAGGCACCCGTTTCCTAATCGGGTAATCATCGCGTGGCAGCCACATGGCCACCCAGCCACCAAGGACCCGAAACAGTGGCACAAACTCTTAGAAACTGTTGCATAAATCATCTGATGTCATCAAGGCTCCAATGACATCATAGCTGACTGAGCGACTCCACAATGACCTCATAGGCTCACTAAGCGCTCCACAGTGACATCATAATGATGTCATCACTCCACAATGATCAGTAATGCGCTCAGTAAGCCTGAAGCTTGACACAAGCAAGTTTATGCCTCTGTAGTCCTATTGGATGGTACCAAGGAGTCTAGAATAGTCCTAGTTCTTTGTAATCGACCTTGTACACTGTATATAAGCCCCAATGAAGCATGGCAGTCGTCAGACTGTCCATTTATGATACTCTCATACTCCTGGGTACTCCCCTGCGACCGCTCAGTTTAAAGACTTCCCTCGCTTCCAAGGTACTCTTCAATGACCGCCTTGTCTAAAGCCCCTTCACTGCACTGGCCTCCAGTCTTCGCCTCTGCCTCTTGCAACACCTACCAGTCCCCATCTGGTACCTCCTCATCGTTTGGCTCGTCCTCCTGTTCAACGCCACCTTTGCTGCATACCATCTGTTCCGACCTTTGCCCACCTGCTCCTGAGTCCTTAGTGATCAGCAGTACATGTCTTGACAGATGGACAAACCAAGCAGATGAACCTCTGGATAGAGACTTATCTGAGGGAATTTGTAAATGGACGGCAAAATGATTGGCACACACTACTTCCTATTGCTGAGTTTGCTCACAATACTTGGTGACATGAAGGCACCAGGCACACACCACACGAACTTCTTCTTGGTTTTAATCCAACTGCCAAATGGACAACAATGGACATATCTGTTCCTGAGGCTGAAACACGTCTCAAAATCATGGAACAGGTACAATCCAGGGTGCAGGAGGAACTTCTGAAACGTATCAAACCATCAGAAGAACCAAGGAAGCTCAAAGAAGGACAACTTGTGTGGCTGGATGGACATAATCTGGTGGTCAAGGCCCCATCAAAAAAGCTTGCCCCTCGGCATTATGGACCATTTGAGGTGATACAACAAATCACACCAGTGGCATATCACACCAAATTGCCCCCATCAATGAAAATCCACAATGTGTTTCATGTGGATCTTCTCATGCCATTCACTGAAACAGGGGCATATGGCAAAGCTTTTACCCGACCACCACCTGACATTGTACAAGGAGAAGAAGAATATGAAATTGCTGCTATCATCGGAGACAGGAAGTACTGAGGCAGGACACAATACCTTGTTCATTGGGAAGGTTACCCGGTTTTGGAGTGCTCATGGGTCAATTCTGCTGACCTTCACGCTCCGGCTCTACTCAAAGAATACTTGAACTCAAAGACAAATTCCCCTGCGGGTGGACGAGCTCATGTATAAAAACCCTCCTCCAGAACTCGAGACAGCAGAGCATCTTCTACAACTTGCTTGCCATCTCATCCACTCAACCTACCAAACAACTCCTTCACCTTCTCCACCTTCTTCACCTTCAAACTCTACCTCTTCTCATATCTGCCAATGTCTCAATCCCCAGTTTATATTCCATCCTCGCCCATCCCAACCTACTCGTCCCCTGCCTACTGTCCCTCGTCCCCAGTCCCCACTTGTGCCTCCCCCATTCTTGCCTACCCTTCCCCCACTCTTTCCTATGCCGACGATGTCACCATCGCCTCCCCCACTCCCCAACTGGCAAGAAGGTCTTTACCCTTCAAAAACCCCCCTGCCTACAAGTGCGATGAGGACAACGACAACGCCGTCGCCCGAGTCTGTCTCTCCCCTCTTTCACCATCCGTCTCCCTCTCCTCCACCCTTCTCAGATCTGACTGCAATGCCCTGGGACTTAACCTTTTCCCAACACGCACTCCATCCCCATTCTCCCTTGCCAAACAATTCGAGGCTGCCAAATTCTTTGACACCCCTCGCCTTCCACAACCCAGCCCTGACTGGATCCCCTCCTCGGACTACCCCCTTGTTGATTTCGCAGTCCCTGAGTACCCTGGAGGAATCATGTACAGGGCAAACTGGTTTCTTGTCGAGTTGGACGCTCGACCAGAACCCCTCATCCATGCTACCCTTGGCAAGGGAGCCCCCATCTTCTCTCGAGTATTCACACCAATCCCCGCTGCCTGGCCCATCTCAGTCCCCAACAAGGAGCAGTGGGACATGCTCCTCGCTGACCAGCCTTACACAAACTTCGTCAATAGGGCCATTGAGGACGACAACGGCCCCTCCCTCACAGCAGGAGTCAAATCATACAGGTACAGGACAGCAGAGATCCTCAAAAGGAGACAAACCATACGCCTCCTCTTCGCCAAAATACTCGAACATCAAGGGCACCTTAGAGAAGTCAAACAAACCCTTGCCGCCGCCAATACTCTCAATCGGGTTACCCTCAACCTCAGGTGGCAAGACAGATCAGACAAAGAAGAAGATGGTAGTCGCTTACAGGAACTTATGCGACTCGATTTATCTTCCTCCACCGACTCCTTCCGACTCTCTAGCTCATCCTTCTCATCCAACTCTCCCAAACTCCCACCAATCTCCTCCCGTCACTCCAGAAAATCCTGCTTTCATTGTGGTGAACTGGGGCACATTCGACCAAACTGTCCCAACAGAGGAGATCATCAAACAAAAGGGTACAATCTGCAAAGTCAGACCAGCCATGGAGGAAAGTAGGTCGACCTTATCGTTGTCGTTCTCACTTCTAGGGGCCTTGATGAGGGGGGTGATGTTACACCATTTTCCTTTTATGTCTACTTCTTACCTCTTGCTATGGACTGCTTGTTTGCGTACGTCCCTTTACTTACTGGTCTTGTGATCTCTTACATCTTGTGATCCCTTCTGTGTTATCATGTGATCCATACACGTCCAGGTAACACTGGATTGCTGTTACTTTCCCTTTGTTTGGTTCTCTTTCCATTTATATTCACTTCTTAGTTTCGACTGTGCAATGCTGCGCACCTACTGTGCAGCACAGTTACTTGGTTCTGACTCGTTCGTGGCCTCATTCCTATGACTCCTACTTATTATGACTCCTACTATACTAGTAGCACAGTCAAAGCGCAGCTATTGCTGCGCTTCTCCTGTATATATAAGCTCAGTACTTTGTGACCAAAGCCCTAAGCTTGGTCTCTTGTAGAATCCAACCTACTCTTGTCCAATCATATTCTCCTGCAACCCACTTCACTCTCACAAACTTAAACCACAACTACCTCTCCATTTCATTGTTGAGATTATCATTGATTTGGGTGATTTGGTATGTTACCACTACCCTGGGACGTTGTGATGTAATCACAGCTCAGACGCGTTGACGCGTCGGTTACACGGACCGGGCATCACCAGCTTAGCTCAGGCGCATGACGCGTCGGATCACGCGGTCCGGCTCAGCTCATATGCTGAGATCTGCGTTACTTACAATGATAAGTTAATTGATGACAATCGGTAGCTACTAACGACTGATCCTTTTATGATCTTTGTTTCTTATTGATGGTAGCTACCTGCAGTGTACTTAGAGACGCTCTGGAGTACTTAAGAGCATCGTATTTCGATAGATCACTTCAGTCTTGTCTTACACAATACTGAAGTGAGTACTTACTGTTTCCTATCTCATCTCTCGCATCTAATCACGTGTTGTAGATATCTTGTGATAGGTATTACTGAATTATAGTCTTGTCTTACACAATACTGAAATATCTTGTGATAGATCTTAAGGATCTTATTGCTCTTATCATAACCTGCGCCCATCTGCTTCAACATTCATCAACTCTCAACACACCATCCACCATCTACTCTTCGCCTTTCCCTTCCTTCCCTAAGAGTCTCTCTTCACTCCCCTGAGAAGAGCTCTCCTCCTTTAAGACCTACCTTCCTCTACTCTCTCTGCGTTGTTCAAGGTCCCCAATGGACTTGAATGCATATAGCTAGTGGAACCAGCCCTAGTCTATCCCATTACAAACTTACCCTAGCTTCTCAACGGACCGAGTTGTACTAGGAAGGGTCTATTGGCCATAACCTGTTTAGCATAAAACACTTCGACCGCTGCAGGGATCCTTACTCATTATACATGGGAACCAGCCCATTTCTTGAACACCTCACTATCATCAACTTGTTTTCTGCTTGTGAACTGACATGGCTAGTTACCGTGACACAGGTGGCACCACCGCCACTGCCATCAGCCATCAATATATCTGTTGAGATTGAACAATGGTTTCAAGAATTTGAGAACAACCCATTTTGCAATACAAAGGCCTTGAAGTTTTTGGGATTCAGTAGAGCGCTCAAATCACAAGGCTTCACTGAAATCACTCAGCTATCCCAGAATTTCATCACCATCCAGGACTTGCAAGAAGGGTTGAAATTTGACATGGGAACAGCCATATTTATCATGGATTATGCACAGGAGGACATTTGATGATTCAAAGAGGCTGGTGGGGTACTTTACCATTAGCTTCAGTGCATGGCTACCACCCACATTGATCTCTTCAGTATTATCCAGTTCATGATGCCTCTCCTCCCATGTCCATATCTCCTGCATCCATCTCTTCAGTATCATCCAGTCCATGATGCCTCAAAAAACACTCCTCATGCCATGCACCCCCATATGCTCACTTTGCCTTCTCCCACTTAACACATCTTCTGCCTTCTCTCCCGCTCTCCTGCCTCTTCTCCCCCCTCTCCCCCCTCTCCTACTCCCTCAACAATCACCTCCCACTACTGCAGTCACATCCATCAACCCCAACACTACAAATCATTGCCTCATGCTCTGTGCTCTGGCCATCCTTTCAACTCTCATGTCGCCTTTCTTTGTGCCTCTTGATCATCTCTTGCCTTGCTCCTTCCACCTTTTGTTACAACATTTTCTTTTATGTTTACTTCTTACCTTTTGCTATGGACTGCTTGCTTTCATATGTCCCTCTACTTACTGGTCTTGTGATCTCTTACATCTTGTGATCCCTTCTGCATTATCATGTGATCCATACATGTCCAGGTAACACTGGATCACTGTTACTTTCTCTTTGTTTGGTTCTCTTTCCATTTATATTCACTTCTTAGTTTTGACTGTGCAATGCTGCGCACTTTACTGTGCAGCACAGTTACTTGGTTCTGACTCATTCGTGGCCTCATTTCTATGACTCCTACTTATTATGACTCCTACTATACTAGTAGCACAGTCAAAGTGCAGCTATTGCTGTGCTTCTCCTATATATATAAGCTCATTACTTTGTGACCAAAGCTGTCAAGACATGTACTGCTGATCACTCAGGATGTAGGAGCAGGTGGGCAAGGGTTGGAACAGATGGTACACAGCATAGGCAGCGTTGAACAGAGGATGAGCCAAATGACTAGACACTGGTTGGGAAATCAACTTAGGTGAATGGCAAAACTGTAACATTTTGGATAACAAAATTTATTATTTTGATACAAATTTGTAGGAAACAATTTGTGAAATTTCATTTTAGATTTTGTTACAATAGATTCCTGTTACAAATTGATGGAATTAGTAAATAGTATTGACAAGATTTTAGAACACACATCATGTTGCAAAAATTGTAAATTATTTTAAGATTTTGTGTGAAACAAAATTGTGAGAAAATTGAAACTGCACTAGGTAGAAAATCCTTTTTGTGACTGACAAAAGTGTAACATTTTGAATGACAAAAGTCAATGTTATGTTACAACTTTTCAGGGGAAAAATCTTAAAATTTAATTTATATTTTGCTATATAAAATTCTTGTGACAAAATAATGAAACAAAATTATGAAAATTGTTGCCAGGGGAGGTTTGTAAGCTTGCAGGCAAACCATGCCAATGGTATAGAGAAGGAGTTTGTTATACTGTTACTATCCCTGCGCCCTTGTTTGGACAGTCACGCTCTGTCACCCCAAAAGTTTCAAATCCCGCCAGGTTGCTCTTGGCTTTCACTGGCAATGAGAATTGAATACATTGCTATTATCTAGACATTCTCATGCATACACGTGCAAGTGCATTTGGACGCTGCATGCTCACCCACTCAAGACTCACTCAATAAACTGATCTCGCATAATCTAAGGATCTAATAGTAATTAGATCACCAATGTATATACATACTGTAGGCCTAATTGACCATTGATGGCATGCGACTCGCAACCCTCAGACTAAGAGCTCTGACTCAGACTAAGAACTCCGACACAGCATCAGCCGGCAAGTGTGACAAACAGGCCATTTTTCGATTTCACTACACAACATGATTTCCATCAAAAAAAATTTATTGGGTGTGTAGATAGAAGGTATTGTATCAAGTATGCAAAGTATCATAGTTGTTGAGTGGGAGATACGTGAGAAATTGATGGTGTCCGAACAAGGGCACTGTCCGAACAAGGGCGCAGGGATAGTACTCCATCATTTTGTAACAAACATTTTATATAACAAAATATAAACTAAATTTTAAGATTTTTCCTCTAAAAAATTGCAACATAACATTGACTTTTGTTATTCAAAATGTTACACTCTTGTCAGTCACAAAAGGGTATTTTCCACCCAGCATAAACCTGAATTTTGCAGTTTCAACTTTTTCACAATTTTGTTTCATACAAAATCTTAAAATAATAATTTACAATTTTTGTAGCATTATGTGTGTTTTAAAATCTTGTCAATATCATTTACTAATTTCATCATTTTGTAATAGGAATCTATTGTAACAAAACCTAAAATGAAATTTTACAAATTGTTTTCTACGAGTTTGTATCAAAATAATAAATTTTGTTATTCAAAATGTTACAGTTTTGTAATTCACATAAGTTGATTTCCCAACCAGTGAGAATATACCAGATGGGGACTGGTACATGTTGCAGAAGGCAGAGGTGAAGACTGGAGGCCAGTGCAGCAAAGGGCTTTAGACAAGGCGGTTGTTGAAGAGTACCTTGAGGACAAGAGAAGACTTTAAACTGAGCGGTCATGGGGGAGTACCCAGGAAGATGAGAGTATCACAAATGGACAGTTGGACAACTGCCATTCTACATTAGGGCTTATATACTAGTTACAGGTCTGAGTACGAACTACAGAAAGTAACTCAGACTCTTTGGACTGCTCCAATTGGATTCTAAAGGCACAAACTCGTTATGTCAGACCTATGGGTGACTCAGGATAATTAGGGAGACAGTGGAGTGATGATATCATAATGATATCATCTGTGGAGTGCTTGGTGAGCATATAATATCATAGTGGAGTTGCTCAGTCAGCTATGATGTCAGTGGCACTCTATGACATCATGTAGATTGTCCCAAGAGGTCTAGGAGTCCTTCCAGTGTTTTGGTAACAAGTGGCTGAGCAGCCACATGACTAGCACATGGTGGATTACTCCAATAGGAAGGAGGGTGCTCTAGCAAGTCACAGGGATTGGTGAATATGGATCCTTTGCAATGTATGCTTGTAGGAGGGAGTAGTTGATTGGAAACAGAGGTGGATAGTGAGTACAAAGTGAAAGGGACTTTCTTGTGTTAGAACAAGACAATGCATGGTCAAGACTTGGCATTGGTTCACAACAAAAGCCCTAAGTTTGGTCTCTTGTAGAATCCAACCTACTCTTGTCCAACATATTTGCCTGCAGCCCACTTCACTCCTAATCCTCAAACCACATCCACATCTCCATCTCACCAACTCTTCACACACCATCTACCATCTACTCTACCTAACCCTTTCCTTCCCTCAGAGTCTCTCTTCACTCTACTGAGAAGAGCTCTCCTCCTTCAAACCTCTATCTACTTGCTTTCTCTTTGCATTGCTTAGGGTAACAGAGCTCCTAAGCACATATACAGTAGCTGGTGGAACCAGCCCTAGTCTATCCCATTACAACTTACCCTAGCCTCTCAATGGACCAAGTCATACTAGGAAGGGTCTATTGGCCATAACCTGTTTAGCATAAAACACTTCAACCGCTGCAGGGATCCTTACTCTTACAACAGGAACCAGCCCATTCTTCAAACACACCTTTACAATCAAACTCATCCTCAGGCTTGAGAATTGACATGGCTAGTTACCAGGACACCTTTCATTCATCCTGCTGCCTTTCATTGCATCTCACTCCCATTTGCAACTGGTCCCACCTGCCTTTCAAATGTTCCAACACACAAACACATGACACATCCATGCTTTGCCCTCTCAATTTTTTCACCTCATGTTCTCCCCATCCTCCACCACCCATGTCATCACCCCTGCCTGCCACCTTTCAAATGGGCTCTCACTATGCCTTTGCCTTTCATCTCATTCTTGTCTCCTCTTGCCATTCCTTTCACCCTTGGATCACCCATTGTGGTTCAAGCTGCACACCCCTTCCCACTCATCTTGCATGCACCACCACTGTGGACACCTTGTGCCATCTGCTTCTGTTGCTTTGATGATGACTCTTGGAGCAGTAGCAGAAGGATTTGAGTGTCTCAGGAAATGAGGTACAATACCCTGTCTGACTCCCTTTACAATCACTTTGAATTTCCTTACCAGTACCTATATTTTCTTTCATCTTACAATTGCCTCAGTTCTCTTTCATACCTTTGATCACCTTTGTTTTCCTTTACCTTACACTACTCCTGCCCACCTCTGATCACTATACTCTGCTGCCTCAATGAAGTCTTGCTCTATGCATCCCATACACATCTTATGTCAAGACTCACTGTTGAACTATCCAGTTCAAGAGCGAGGGGTAAGCTTGAAGACGAGTCAGTAGACGTCCAAGACAGTGTGGGCAAGGAGTAGAGTCCAAAGCAGTAACAAATACCAAAGAGGTATAGTTACTGGTAAAGTCAAGCAGGTACGCAGGAAAGAGGCCAGAATGGTCACAAGGGGATGGTCCTTAAAGGAGTATCCTAGGGATAGAGAGTGCTGTAAACAAATGGACAGTCTGAGGACTGTCTGTTACTTTATTGAGCACTTATATACTACAAGAGAACTGCTAAATAGGGAACAAGTCATAACCTTGTTATCAAGCACAAAAGAGTGATGAGTAAGAAGTCAGAGTGCGCTTACTGAGCATGCTCAGTCATGCTCAGTAAGCTGCTGAGTAAGGAGGCTTCTCTTGATGAGTAAGAGCCTTCCCTATCCATGTGTTCACTGCTTTAGTACATGTGCAAGCACCTGATTCTTTTTCTGTTAGTTAGTTTAGGGCCGGTCATTTGAGGACTTGTAGTTTGGTTAGGGAATAGTGTTATCTTATAAGGCCCCTTATATAGTTCTATTAGGGTCCTTAGAGTTGACCCTAATACTTCTATTAAGGTCCTTAGTATTGCCTTATAGTTTGTTCTATAGTTATTAGAGTTAGTCTAATAACGCATTGTAGGGTCTTTGATACTGTGTTAGTGCCTATTGTAGAGCATCTAGAGCCATCCTAAAGGGTCCTTAGGAAGGTCCTAATACTGTCTTTTATTGCTAAAAGGGTTGCCATTAAGTGGGGCTTGCTGTATGTCAATTGTGCTGAGAATTGCTCATGCGACAATGTGTGCGCAATATTGTGAACACCTCTACTCACCCCTTTTGCTCATGTGAACAGGGTGACACCATAGAGGCTGGGTTTCCTCTCATAAGGAGGGGTCCTTCAAGGGCCCTCTCCAGAGAATGGTTCATGACATCTCATCCCATGTCTCCCTCTTTCACCTCTTCTCCCCACTTCTCTTCCAGAATCTTGACAATTCCTTTTAGTATAAATACCTAGCATGAAAAATGTGATCTGTGTGTGTTGTGTCCTCTCCTAATCTGACTGCCCACATCTTGAAAGCCCTCTTTGGATGGACCCTCAACCCTTTTCCTTGGAGTCGTGCCTAGTGGTTCTTGGTTTGACTCTTACCTAGGTCCCTCGGTCAATGCTCACTTCCTTGGTCCAACAGTTTCACTCTTACTCACCTGTGCATCCCTGGACACACCACACCACATGCTAATTTTGACATCTCTGACATGTTGAAGCAGATGGGCACAGGTTATGATAACAACGATAAGATCCTTAAGATCTATCAAAAGATATTTCAGTATTGTGTAAGACAAGACTCTAATTCAGTAATACCTATCAAAAGATATCTACAATGCGTGATTAGATGCGAGAGATAAGATAGGAAACAGTAAGTACTCACTTCAGTATTGTGTAAGACAAGACTGAAGTGATCTATCAAAATACGATGCTCTTAAGTACTCCAGAGCGTCTCTAAGTACACTGCAGGTAGCTACCATCAATAAGAAACAAAGATCATACAAGGATCAGTCGTTAGTAGCTACCAATTGTCATCAATTAACTTATCATTGTAAGTAACGCAGATCTCAGCATATGAGCTGAGCCGGTGATGCCTGGTCCATGTAACCGACACGTCAACGCGTCTGAGCTGTGATTACATCACAACATCCCAGGGTAGTGGTAACATACCAAATCACCCAAATCAATGATAATCTCAACATGACATTTCTATTTTCATTCTTGGTACCCTACATTTAGAAGCTAGTTTTCATTCTAGTTCCAATGGGCTATTTTTGTTTAGAATTCAGTGAGATACAGTCATTCATGCCTCTTTGGGACATCTGGGTCAATGACACAAACAACTCCAACAGCTTCAATCCTTGGGCAAACACCCTCGGACTTTTTGCTAAATCCATGAGATCCCTTATGTGTATACATGTTCAAAATAATACAGAGATGCAACTGGTAGATGTTACGAGAGAGTACTTTGCAGCTGACTTCAGCCAAAATCTATATATTGAGAGATGTATAATGAGGGGAACAAGCAACATTCTGGAAATATTAGGAGAGTATATTAAAAGGATACCTTGAATAATGTTCTAGAGATAGTCATTTCCCATATACCTGCACTGGGTTGCGAGGAATTCAGGAAAAGGCTCCAGCAAGACAAAATTGTGAATCACGTCAAGTCACATCATACTTGCCAAATTGGGAATCCCTGTGAGACCGTGTTTGCAAAAACACTGTACACAATGGTGAACAAGGCAAAGTCCCAACAGCTCAGGAAACAGATTATCAGAAAGGAAGTAGATGACCTGAAGGCTTACACTGCAAAGCTTTACACAGAAGAACAATCTAGATCACTCGCACCTGGGGAAAAGAAGAAACTGTTGCGTCAAATCTGTCAAGACACATCAGATGCTCACTTCGTGACAACAGGCAGACACATTCCACTCTCTCACAAAACCTTAATCTGTCATGCACAAGGTGGTGTGACTTTGACTGAGTCCAATAGAAAGAAAAGTTGGTTATCAGAGGAAGAACAAAAGACTATGGTGGATTTTGCGATTGACATTGCACAGCATGGATTTTCACTTAGTCCTCAAAGGTTAAAGGACCACGCTGAGGCTATATTACAACACAGGTTAGGGGATGGCTTTCCAGAAGGAGGGCTTGGCAAGGATTGGGCAAGCTGCTTTATCACAAAGCAAAAGAATCGTCTTGGCATGTACTGGTCAAGCACATTAGATGGTTCTCATGGCCGTGCTGTGAATCTGATCACAAAGGAGGAGTACTTCAGGCTGCTAAAAGAGGGAAGAGAGTTGCATAACATTCCAGACAAGCTGGTATATGGTGTGGATGAGACAGGGATACAGTCAGGGATAGGTGTGATGGAGCAGGTGATTGGACCTGCTGGAGCTAAGATCCAGCATCAGCAGCAAAGTGGAACACGGGAGAATATCACAGTTCTACCCACTGTCAAGACACATAACTGCTGATCACTAAGGACTCAGGAGCAGGTGGGCAAGGGTCAGAACAGATGGTATGCGGCATAGGCAGCATTGAACAAGAGGACGAGCCAAATGACTAGAAGGTACCAGATGGGGACTGGTACGTGTTGCAGGAGGCAGAGGCAAAGACTGGAGGCCAGTGCAGTGAAGGGGCTTTAGACAAGGCGATCATTGAAGAGTACCTTGGAGGCAAGGGGAATCTTTAAACTGAATGGTTGCAGGGGAGTACCCAGGAAGATGAGAGTATCACAAATGGACAGTCTGACAACTGCCATGCTTCATTGGGGCTTATATACAGTGTACAGGGTTGATTACAAAGAACTGGAACTATTCTAGACCCTTTGGTACCATCCAATAGGACTACAGAGGCATAAACTTGCTTGTGTCAAGTTTCAGGCTTACTGAGCACATTACTGATCATTGTGGAGCGATGACATCATTATGATGTCACTGTGGAGCGCTTAGTGAGCCTATGAGGTCACTGTAGAGTTGCTCAGTCAGCTATGATGTCATTGGAGCCTGGATGATGTCAGATGAGTTATGCAACAGTTTCTAAGAGTTGGTGCTGCTGTTTCAGGTTCTTGGTGGCTGGGTGACCATGTGGTTGCCACGCGATGATTACCTGATTAGGAAACGGGTGCCTGGTTGTGTTATAGTGCCTTTGCAATAGTGATATCTTGCACCGCAGGAGGGATAGCCCAAGAAATGGAAGGGAGTTGGCAATGCAAAGTGAGACCTCTTGAGTGAAACAGGACAATATACAGCCAGGACCTGGCCTTGGTTCATAACACCCACCATTTGTGCTGATGGAACAACAGTTGCACCTACTGTTATATACAAGGGAGAAGCATTCCAAATGAAGTGGCTCCAGGAAAACCCATTGGATGCTAGGTATGATTCCCAAATGATAAGCTCAATAGAAGCTCATTCTGGTCTAGAATGGGATATCAGAAAAAAGGTTGTACATTGGGTGAGATCAGTGTGGCATGGCTCAAAGACTGGGATACACAAACAAAAATGAAGGCAGATGGCAGGACTCAACTCCTCATCGTTGATGGCCACAGTTCTCATTACACCCTTGGCTTCCTGGAGTATGCATGGGACAACAGCATTGTTGTACTGTGCTATCCCTCCCATTCTACTCATGTCTACCAAGGCCTTGATGTCATCATCTTTAGTGTCTTGAAATGGGCCTGGAGCAATGAACAAGACAAGTTTGAAGCACAAGGACCTGCAGTTACCAAACTGAACTTCATGGCAGTCTATGCAAAGGCACACGCCCACGTGTTCACAGAGAATAACATTCAGGTGGCCTTTGCGAAGACTGGAATTGTGCCATTTAACCCCAATGTTGTTACCATGGAGATGATGGCCCCTAGCCTTGAGATGTCAAGGATCAGTCTTCTCCCACTTGGACTTGCTAGCCCCATCTGTGAACTTGTTGATTTGATCTCTCACCACAATGCCCGGAAGCAGAAATGACAGAAGATGGAAACTGAAGTAGGAACACCTGAGATGGCTCTGGGATCACCAGATATGTCATACACACCTGTGCAATGTGCAGTTGCTTCACTAGCAACAACATCTTCATCATTTCTAGTATCAAACCCACCCATTCTGTCAATGTCAAGGTTGCCACCCATTTTCACCATCACCATGTCACCTACAAAGCAATGATATGCAATGATCTTGGACACAGCACCAAGCACAGATTTAGAGGCAAAGCTACAGGAAGCATTACATGCCAGCAATGCAACAGTGGAGGCACAGAAGAAAGTGATGCAAGGGATGCAAGCACAGACTGTCTTGCATTCCATGTACCGAGAGGGCATGCGGGGACAATTGCAAGCCCAGGAGGAGAAGAAATTGAAGAAGAGAAAGACTGGAAAGATCAACATGGATGGCCGGGCAAAGATTCTAACACAAGATGACATTGTTGCAGGTGTCCAGGAATGGCAAGATGGTCGGGATAAAGCTGTTGAAGAAGCTGCAGTGAAGAAAAAGGCAAGAGTGAAGTATACCGCAACAATGGAGATCTGGAAAGTACAAGGGATGGATTGAAAGGGGCAGAATGCGGTCTTGAAAGGTGGATGGGACGAGGATGTGAAGGCCCTTCAAAAACCTTTGTTGGCCAATTTTAGCACTGAAGACTCTGACAGTGTTGAGGAGGACAACAACAATGATGACTTGGAACCTGAGATGTCAGTAGATAATGATCTAGATAGTGATCGGTAATCACCCAATTTGGGAATCACACCCTGATGTGACTTGGGTCAATGACCCAGTTTTGACTGATAATGACTTTTTGGACTGATTGCATTCATTGTGTACTGCAACATTGCTCAATAGTGGTTCTTAGGTGCTCAAAATATGACTGATATGTATTACATGGATACTGTCTACTTAAAATATCTATCTGTGGTCTGTTACCAATTTCTGGGGGTCATAAACATTTGGCTGTCCCAAAGAGGCATGAATGACTGTACATGAAGTTGTTTCTACCAACCCTTTTCTTTCGGAAATTTCCGGCGCGTTACGTTATCTGAAAACGACAAATAAAAGTAGATCTAAAAAAAAAAATAATCATAGCGGGGAACAATTCACATACATAATAGATACTGGGGACTGGGTATCAACATTCTATGTGCCTACACCACTACCAACAAGTGCCACGAGTTCAACAAACTCTAACCACCGTGGTTTGCGATGCCTGTGGTTCGTAACGTCCTCCGAACTCCCTCCCCCCCTCGTTCCGGTCAAATTCTGTCAGTCTCTGCTTCTTCGCCTGCAGGGGCATTGCGTTTTCTCCATCGACCTTCACTGTGCCTTGGCGATGCCGCAGGGCCTTTATCTCACCAGCTATGTTGACGACGTTCGAGGGCGGGGGTGCGAACCATATGGGCCATTCAAGTAACGACGGCCGCTTGTCTGCATCATGTGCCTCCAGCCTCCTCGCGATTGCCTTCCATTGATTGTCTTCTTTCCCGACTGCGTCAAGAAGATGCAATATAACATGCCCGCAAGACCATCGGTCGGCCTTGATCGGACTGTACCACGACTTGCCGATCTCCGGTGCCATCCAATGCTTCGTCCCGCATTGGTCATCAACTTCCTCGTTCTCATCCTTCACTTGCATAGCGATATCGAAATCGATGATTTTCAAGTCAAAGTCTCGGTCGACAAGAAGGTTGTGAGGCTTGATGTCCCTGTGAGCGATGTAGTGTCTGTGAAGATACGCTAGGCCCTCAATGAGACCCCCGCAGACTTGAGCGACCTTGCCATAAAGTTCGTCAGGGCAGATCGTGACATAATCCGCGAGAGAGCTCATTCTAGGTAGAATGAGCCACATCCTCGACGAGATATGGAACGAATCGAGTAGCGAGACAATGTGTCTCGACTTGGGCTGGATGGAATCAAGAAGGTTGAAGATCGCGATCTCTTTCGATTCCTCGCGAACTTTTTTCGCGATGAGTACATTTTTCGGGTTCGACGGTCGATACACCTTGAGGATGTGCGACGGCATCTGGGGGCCAAGCGTCAGCGCGTAAAATGAGTAGAAAAGGTTTACCACACCTTGACAAGCGGCTCGAACACGTTACCGCGGTTATCCACCACGACTTCAGGTTCCACCTCATACCCGTGTGCTCGGAACTCCATGTGGTCTGCTGCATCTGCGCTTCCCGCACCCGCGCCCCTACCTCCACCGGTACCTGCACCGTCATCTGTCTTATCGGCATTCTTCTTGGTGCCCTTGCCGAACATCGACTCCAAAGGAAATTTCTTGCTATATTTCAAGATCTTCTCCTTGAGCCTGTCAACATTTGATTCCGTGTCTTTGCCTTCGTTTGCCCCTTCTAGCATATAATTAAGGTTGTACAACTGGCGTGCAAACTCGATGCGGCCATCCGAGGTCCCAAACGAAAATACCTTTTGGTTGTAATAAACCTACGATCATTCAGCCAACGAGCTTACTCGAAACCCAGGGGACGACATACGAATGGCGAATTCGGATCATCCGGATCCTGAAAAATCGTATAACGACTTGCTACTCCTTTGCTCGTGATATAGACAGCAACGAGCACGAAATCCCGCCCCTTGAACGATTCCAAGAATTTGTTTGCAAAACGGACCACGGCGGCCCCTGCCAAAAGCATCCGGATAAGGTCCACAGGCTTTCGGTTGGGGTCGTCATATACCCTTGACGTCGAATCAACTTCAACTAGCAGTCGAGGAAGACGTGACTTCGATAAGCGGAAATCGCTACGAGGTTTGTATTTGCGGAATTGTGTTGGTCCGGTTTCGTTTTCATGTTTGACGATAAGATCGAAAGGCCATGGCTCGTGGCCTCTACGCAAGATGCTGAGTCGTGATAGATGGACCAAGTGAAAACTTACAGATGAGCCGTGATCGTTCTTTGCCCTTGAACATAGTAGTACAACTTTCCGAAAAATATCATCTGGGCCACACGTTCCTTGAAAGCATCGTTGCGATTCTGTTGCCGTTGCTGATGGCTTGGCCATTTATCGGACATAATATACACCACATGTGACATCTCGTCTCCCTGGGCTTGACGAGGCACCTCCCGCTCACCCAGAGATCGGAAGTCGGAGATGGATTCCTCGGGTGGCCCATCGTCGATGTCCATGGCCTCGTTGCTTCTATCATATGCAGCAGCCAAGGATTGACCGGAGATACATTCGCACGCGGAATACAACTACATTAAACAGTCAAAATCGGAAAGCAGACGGACAAGTCAAGGAAACATCGCACATCAGGGGTCACAGTCGGCTTGCTGTCCAGCTTTTTTTCAAACTCTGTAACAAATTGTGGTACCGCTGTCGCTTCCACAATATGATTGCCGTGGATATCGGCCTCCTCGAAGTCTCCCCAATTGGACACATTGATGAAGATGTCTTTGTACTCTTTGACCAGTTCCGAGTTGAGCGCCTGGCTGACTTCAGCCACATCTGTAAAAATGACATGGTCACCGCACAAGAATGTCATGAGTTGCCACGTCGTAATTGGAATGAAATTGGGAAGCGAGGATTAAGCATAATGTCATGAGCAACGTTCGTCGGGGACTCACTCTCTCTGATCTTTGGATCCTCCACGACGATGCTGATCTTCAGCTCTGGAGGACCCGTCGGGAATAGTGTGGAGAGCAAGCGAGTCGCTTTCAGAGTCGGTTGATCTTTCGCAGCTTGTTTAGCAGCTTCCTCAAGGTCCTCGTCATCAGGTAAGTCGACTTGGTAGAGGACGAGTCCGGCCGCGTCAATATCTTTCAATTCGTTCGGATTCTTTTGCCAAATTGCGTCTTTTAGATCGCCAACGGTCTCCGACCCTTCAATGTTGACTGGGAATGTGCTGTCTATTCCCCTCAGATATACAAAAAGCTTAAGCATTGAGGGTGATAGTAGACAGGGAGGGCAGATGAGTGATTATCGATGAATTGAGTCAGTGGGAGTGAGAACAAACAGACAAGCTTTTCGTTTTCACATAACGTGACGCGCCGGAAATTCCGAAAAGAAAAGGGTCAGTAGAAAGAACTTGATGTATCTTGCCAAATTCTAAGCAAAAACTCATAAAAAATAGCCCATTGGAACCAGAATGAAAACTAGCTTCTAAATGGAGGGTAACGAGAATGAAAAATAGAAACATCAGAGATGTCAAAATTAGTATGTGGTGTGGTGTGTCTGGGGATGTGCAGGTGAGTGAAACTGTTGGACTGAGGAAGTGAGCATTGACCAAGGGACCTAGCACGACAGGCAGGAAGGGATAAGTCGACTCTGCTTATAGTCAACTCAGTGGATAATAAAAGTAAAATATTTCAAGTGCTGAGTAGGGTCTGTTGTGGCCACAAATTATATTACATAAGTAATGACCTTAGTTGAGCACGAAAAATGTGACAAAAAAGGTTAAATATGGAGAGTCTACTCATTCCGGCACAACATTTACCCTAGCCTGGCTAAAAGTTGTGCCGGAATGAGTAGACTCTCCATATTTAACCTTTTTTGTCACATTTTTCGTGCTCAACTAAGGTCATTACTTATGTAATATAATTTGTGCCCGCAACAGACCCTACTCAGCACTTGAAATATTTTACTTTTATTATCCACTGAGTTGACTATAAGCAGAGTCAACTTATCCCTTCCTGCCTGTCGTGTAGGTGAGAGTTGAAACAAGAACCACTCGGACTCTTGGATGTGAACAAGCCAAAACCACCACAAAAAAAGCATGGCTCTGCTCAGTAGATCTTGTAATACAACAGCTGTATATAACAACTGTATAACTTATATACTGTATAGTGTATATAGATATCTGTGAACCTGTGGAAGATATCAAATAACACACACCTTGCACTTTCTCTCACCATTACTCTTTTCCATTCTCACCAACTGAGACAACTCCTGATGACCCTTAGACCAATGGCTGAATCTGGGCCCCTTGATGGCACTTCAGTGTTACCCCCCACTAGAGAGATACCCTCAACATTCATGGCAAGTTTACATGGCTGGTTAGCAAAAAAGGCTGCATTGTTGCGCCAAATGCATTTTGATCATTTTTTATAGGTGGGCTGTGGGTGAGAAGGGTGCAGCCTCTAGTGAGGAACACCTGTTGAGGTATTCAGATAAGGTTGCCACACATATTGTCACTTTGTCCCTCATATTCCTCTCCAGGTGACTGCCCTTCTTTTGATCAGGTTCATTGATACCATCCAGTCCTGCAGATGGACCTGTGATCATGCACAGTGAACAAGTGCCACTTTCAAAGCCCAAGCAATATCTCAACACCCTCATCATCAAGTCCACCAGGCTGTCCCCCAATGTGCTGCCACCTGCTGTGTTGCTGCATTGCTATGGTGCTGGCCTGGGCTTTTTCT
>JAGFNK010000877.1:0-19367 GCA_025769875.1 Russula earlei | reverse complement strand
GAGGAGCAGTCGCTTCGTCGTCACAGAGAAAGTCGAGATCGAACGGCTCCCTCCATTCATAGGTCTGCTGTATCGCTTTCGCACCTACCCTTCAATCGTCTTATCATCGCCTCAGAGATCCCACCCAACGAGCGCACCCAACTTTTCATTAAAAAGTTACACCAGTGTCATGTCCTTTTTGACTTCAACGACGCTAGCTCTGAGCTCAAGGGCAAACAGATCAAGGCGCAGACGCTGCACGAAATGCTAGAGTACATTACTACCCAACGTGGCGTTATTTCGGAAACCATATACCCCGAGGTGATCAAGATGGTGCGCTCCGTCCTTCTTTCCGTCCTTCATGCGAGTTCACAAGCTGGATGCTCCACCAGTTCGCTACCAACCTTTTTCGCTCCATACCCCCTCCCGTGAACCCTACAGGTGACGCGTTCGACCCAGAGGAAGACGAACCTGTGCTTGAGCTTGCCTGGCCTCACTTAAAGATCGTTTACGAATTCTTTCTCCGCTTCGTCGAGAGCCCAGATTTCAACACAAATCTAGCCAAACGCTACATCGACCAATCCTTTGTCTTAAATCTGCTCGAGCTCTTTGATTCGGAGGATCCTCGCGAACGCGACTTTTTAAAGACCACCCTACACAGGATATATGGCAAGTTTCTCAATCTCCGCGCACCCATCAGGCGTTCTATCAATAACGTGTTCTATCACTTTATCTACGAGACCGAACGGCACAACGGCATTGCTGAGCTCCTAGAGATTTTGGGATCCATCATCAATGGCTTCGCGTTGCCACTCAAGGATGAACACAAGACTTTCTTGATGCGCGTCCTTATCCCGCTTCACAAGGTCAAGAGTCTCTCTATGTACCATCCGCAACTCGCGTACTGTGTCGTTCAGTTTTTGGAAAAGGACGGCACTCTGGCAGAAGAGGTTGTGCTTGGTCTCCTCAAATACTGGCCGAAAGTAAATTCTCCCAAGGAAGTGATGTATCTGAGCGAAGTGGAGGAAATCCTGGATGTGATCGATCCTGCGGAGTTTCAGAAGATCCAGGTGTCTTTGTTCCAGCAGCTTGCACGGTGCATCAACAGTCAACACTTTCAAGTGGCGGAACGCGCTCTTTACTATTGGAATAACGAGTACATCGTCAACCTGATGAGCGACAACATGGCAGTAATTCTGCCGATCGTGTTCCCTGCTTTGTACCAAAACTCAAAATCACACTGGAATCGGTGCAGGCAGTTTTCGTCGCGTCTTCCCGCTCGGCTTACACATCGTTCCAGTACGATACATGGCATGGTGTATAATGCGCTCAAGCTCTTTATGGAACTCAATCCTGACCTATTCGACGAGACGATGCAGCAGTATAAGCAGAAGAAAATTGAGTAAGTTGCCTACTTGATCTCATCGACATCCTATTAAATTATTCGGTAGGGAACGGCAACACGCTATGGAACGATATGAGAGTTGGAAGAAAATTCGGGCGAGAGCGCTTGAGAATGCGAACGGCCACCTGCCTGAGGGCTTCGCCGAAGACGAGCCGCTGCCTCCTCCTCCATCGCCGCCCGATGATGGTGACATTGCGGATCTGGCCATGGATCTCAATGCGGTATCGCTCGATGGCGAACTACCGCATGATTTGGATGATAGCGGGATCGAACGGGTGCCCACTGCGGACCCAGGTCTGGATGTGAGTTGAAGGACATAGAGATATTGATTTCACTGCGTTCTCATGTGGCCGTGCAGCGACCTCTTCCTGAGGTTGGGACTAGCTTGGAACAGGCACCTTCAGGAGGTGGGGCTCATGTTCGCAGGAGAAGTGTACTGCCAGGCAAGTGAGAGAAAACATTGACAAGAAAGAAGAGCTGACGGTTGAGCAGTGGACCCTACTGTGCTGCGAGATTTGCAAGCACACCGTAGTTTAGATGACGCACTCGGGTCACGGGGAGGATAGATGAAGGGTATCTGGCTGGGTGGGAGGGACTGCATGTACACTATTTGGATTGGCATTGCCACTCGATAAGGAAAGCACAGCTTACTTAAGCAAGTGAAGGCCCTTGTGGAACGTCGAAGAAGACTCTGGAATGCCATCGAAAAAAATATGCGTTAGTTATCACTTATAAAAACCGCAGAGTTCGATCTTCTCTGCCCCACTCTTTCTTTCTCATTCTACTACGACGAGGGCTCTCAACAAAGCTGTTGGTATCGATCTCGGCACAACTTACTCGTGAGCTTCCTTTCCCGCCCTCTCTCCGTCTTCTTACCTCTACCCTATAGCTGCGTCGGCGTCTGGCAAAACGATCGCGTCGAGATTATCGCGAATGACCAGGGTAACCGCACGACCCCTTCATACGTTTCCTTCTCGGAGAATGAGCGCCTTGATTGGTGATGCCGCTAAGAATCAAGTCGCGATGAACCCCCACAATACGTACGTATCTACTACGTGACCTTATCGTAGCGTCGTCCTAATTTTTTTTTCATCTGTCTGTACCAGGGTCTTCGATGCCAAGCGTCTCATCGGCCGTAATACGATGAACCCGAGGTACAGGCCGATATTAAACACTTTCCGTTCAAGGTCTTCAACAAGGGTGGCAAGCCATACATTCGTGTCCAGTACCGTGGCGAGGAGAAGGAATTTGTGAGTATGAATTGAGTCGGATCCTGCTCATTTTAGACGCTCATTCCCCCTCGTACAGTCACCGGAGGAAGTTTCATCCATGGTTCTCTTGAAAATGAAGGAGACCGCGGAATCTTACCTCGGTGGCACCATTACGAATGCGGTTGTCACCGTTCCAGCTTACTTTAACGACTCGCAACGTCAGGCCACGAAGGATGCTGGTACGATTTCCGGTCTTCAACGTTCTTCGCATTATCAACGAGCCCACCGCTGCTGCTATCGCGTACGGTCTCGATAAGAAAGTTTCCGGGGAGAGGAACGTTCTCATTTTCGACCTGGGCGGTGGAACTTTTGATGTCTCTCTCTTGACTATCCGAGGAGGGTATCTTCGAGGTCAAGGCCACGGCCGGTGACCACCCACCTTGGCGGAGAAGACTTTGACAACCGCCTCGTCAATCACTTCGTCCAGGAGTTCAAACGCAAGTTCAAGAAAGACCTGTCCTCGAACGCCCGTGCACTTCGTCGTCTCCGCACCGCTTGTGAGCGCGCCAAGCGTACACTCTCGTCCGCCACCAACACAACGATTGAGATTGATTCCCTCTACGAGGGCATCGACTTCTACACGTCCCTCACCCGCGCACGTTTCGAGGAGCTCTGTCAAGATCTGTTCCGCAGTACCTTGGAGCCTGTTGAAAAGGTTCTTCGCGACTCGAAGATTGACAAGGCTAATGTGCACGAGATTGTCCTCGTCGGTGGTTCCACTCGCATCCCCCGTATTGTCAAACTCGTGTCCGATTTCTTTAATGGCAAGGAGCCCAACAAAAGTATCAATCCGGATGAGGCTGTTGCGTATGGGGCCGCCGTCCAGGCTGCTATCCTATCTGGCGATACTTCCGAGAAGACCCAGGACCTTCTACTCCTCGATGTCGCGCCCTCTGTCCCTCGGGTATGTCTTTCATTGAATTGTGACTACCCTTGGCTAACGTTTTCGCAGTATTTGAGACAGCTGGCGGTGTGTAATGACCGCGCTCATCAAACGTAATACGACGGTCCCTACAAAGAAATTCCGAAATCTTTTCCACATATTCAGACAACCAGCCAGGTGTGCTTATCCAAGTATATGAAGGTGAACGTGCACGAACAAAAGACAACAATCTTCTCGGGAAATTCGAGCTCTCCGGTATCCCTCCAGCTCCTCGCGGTGTTCCCCAAGTGGAGGTCACCTTCGATATCGACCGCAAACGGTATCTTGAATGTCTCTGCAGGCAGATAAGACTACCGGTAAATCTAATCGCATCCCGATCACCCAATGACAAGGACCGTTTGTCGAAGGAGGAGATTGAGCGGATGGTCAACGATGCGAGAATACAAGGGTACTTGTCCCACTTTATTCCTGACAGACTCTCGTTGACACGTCGCTCCTAGCCGAGGGACGAAGCTGCCGCTACTCGTATTTCTCGACGAAGAATGGCCTCGAGTCGTATGCTTACAATCTCCGCAACTCCCTAAACGATGAAAAGCTCGCCAGCAAATTCGATGCGGCGGATAAGTCGAAGTTGGAGAGCTCAGTCAATGACACCTCTCTTGGCTCGATGCTTCGCAAGAGGCGTCGATCGAAGAATACAACGAGAAACAAAAGGAACTAGAGGCCATCGCGAACCCCATTATGCAGAAGTTGTATTCTCAGGCTGGTGCAGGTGCAGCAGGAGGTTTCCCCGGTGCTGGTTTCCCGGGTGGTGCTCCAGGTGGTGCACCAGGAGGCTTCCCCGGCGCTGGTGGCGAGGACGGCCCTAGCGTTGAGGAGGTTGACTAAAGGGTTGTCTACGGATCCCGGCCGTTGTATTCATTATCAGTTTAGTTCGGACTTGCTAACATCAAAAGTAATGGCGCTGGTGTACGTAGCTTTTGCATATGTCTAGAGTTTCAAATCATTGCATTCCCCCATATCTGTCGTATCTGATTGTTGGCACATTGAGAGAAGACCCGCTTCCCTTTAGGCCCAGTATCCAACTTTCGATGATGAAGTTTGCAAACGAAAGAGAACCTAGTAACAGAACACACTTGCGTTGTGGTATCCTTGTCTCGTCTGCACGGAATGACGACAGGAAGTCAACTCCGCAAGCTTCTGTCAGTGAGTTGGTTTCAAATATTCACAATACAGAGCAGGGAACAATGATTCTCATGTTGCCAAGTGAGAGTTTGTGGACAGTTTCAGTAGCAGGGATGCCGACACTTGACTAGGACAGTTTGACTGAGAAGGCTCCACTATACAATATAACGACAGGGATGCACTTCGAATGTGTCAAGGCCAAAGTCGCCGCCGAATGCATGACCCAAGCGACTGGGTGTGAAATGAGATGATCGATAAAGTCACGACGCGAACACCCACTACATGTCGACGAATGTCGTCGCGTCAAACTCCGCCTGGCTGATTTTACCCTTCTTCAATTTCTTCAGCCAATCTCTCCTCCTCGGCTAGCGACGTCCAGTCGTCCTCACCCTCAGCCGAATCCACAAATCTCTCTTCGCCGTCAGATCGTGTTCTCTTGAGGGCCGTAGGGCTCTTGTGCTCTTCTCGGGGCCGGTTAGATGCCATCCATGCCTTCTTCCTTGTCTTTTGAACGCGTCTTTTCTCCTTTGCGTCCTTCTTGGAAAGCTGCTTGCTCCACGGGACGTGGTCACCAGTACCTTTTGATGAGGATCGCTTTGAGTCGCTGGATCGTTCGACTCCTGTGGATGTTTTCAAGCGCTTCGCTTCTTGAGCTTTGTCAGCGTAAGAATAACTATCCCACTGAGGAATATAATTGACAAAGGTCCTGAATTCAAATGCGGAAACCCCAGACGTTAAATATCTCACCTCAATATCGGCATCCCGCCAATTTGACGTTTCTATGCCCTTCAGCTCTGGCATTCGAGGAAGGCGGAGAAGTCCGTAGCTTTCGGCAACGCCGACAAAGTCAAGACTCTTCATTGGGAATATAAAAGAAGCTTCGTGTTTACTATAAGCTCGAATGAAAGAGACAAAGGCCTTTGTCGACTACATATCGAAATCAGACGGAACATGCAAGGAGAATATAAACAGTAGCGGGACGAACCAAATCGTGGAGCGCCCTGTCCTGCAAGAGATGGTTTCGTATTGTGGCAAGATAGCGGGATGCAGTCTGACCCTCTGGCTCATCGCTTGGCTTCGCTGCGTTCTCGCGCAAGCGGTCATGACGTTTTACGGGTATTTTGCGTATTGAAAGGAAATCTTGAGATGGAGTGAATCAACACGCCTATATTGCTGCAGGTAATGCGTGTCTCACCGAGATATTGATGCTCCTGGTCCGCCAGGAGGACCCAAGCTCGACCTTGCTTTCCAGCACGCGCGGTACGACCGCATCGATGAGAGAACGCCTTGGCATCCGTCGGCGGGTCAAACTGCACAACAGCATCCACATCAGGAATGTCTAATCCTCGAGCGGCGACATCTGTAGCCAGGAGCAACGAAGGAGCTTCTGCAGTCGAGATAGAGTTTGCAAACGAGTTCAATGTTCGCGTCCGCACGGAAGGGGTGAGGTGGCCGTGAAGTGAGAAGAGCTGGACGGTTTCTGGCAGGAACAACGGTAAAATCTGCAATGCTGAGACTTTGGGCAGTGAGCGGGATCAAAAAAATCCACGTACTCTATAAAAGTAGTCAACGGAAGCGCCAGTCGCAAAATACAGTATAATCGAGTCAATTGGTGCTGTCGAGTCTCATACAGAATGACACGCATAAGTTGGACCAACTTCTCGGAATGGTGGCATATAAGCCCAAAAATTGTCAAACTATCACGCGCAAAAATATGGGAGTTAGACCTCGACAAATACGCTACAATGGACGCACCCAGGGGGAATCCGGCGCTCGTGTTGCACATCTCCGCTGTCTACAAGTGTATCACCAATAGCCGATGGCCGCTTAGCTTGTACTTTGACGACGATACGAGCGGGATTGCGCAAGCCCGCTCTGACGAGTTCCGACATTGCGTCGGCATCTGTCATTGTGGCACTGAACAGGCCGGTCCTCCGTTGCTTGGGTAGCCTGGAAAGGATATTTGTCAAGCTTGTTGAAAACCCAGGTCCAGTATCCTAAACAATAATCGTTGATTTGAGTAATTGATGTCCTACATAGTGTAGATCTGACTGCTCTACCGGTCTGCTTCGTCGAGGACGAGCACCTCTAGTTCCTTTGTGCTGACAGTGGTCTTGCCTTTACCGAGTAGAAATTCCTCCACGCGACCAGGAGTGCCAATAATGATGTCCGATCCGTGCTTGAGGAAGCGTTCCACATCTTGAGCAGGGGAAGATTGCGATGAGGATACAAGGAGAAGAGCGGGAGGAAGGGGGCCATCGGACAGTGTTTGTGAAGCATCGTCATCCGTGCTGGGCGTACTTGGAGGTTGGGATGACAAAAAGAAAGAGAAAACTGAGTGTATCTGTGATGCTAACTCCCTGAGCCCCTTGGAATATTAAACAACTTTGAGATTATAGATGAGGGTGGAGAGTCACCTTGTTGGACTGATGACCAAGGCGCCAATTTCATTACGCGTGAATTTTTTCTCCCTCCTGATGATACGCTCAAGAATTGGTATCACAAATGCCAGGGGTCTTTCCTGAGCCTGTAACTGCCTCTACCACGACGTCCTTGTTCTGCATGAATAGGGGGATGGTGGAAGCCTGAACCGGGGTCATTTGGGCATGACCCATGGACTGAATCACGTCAAGGCTGATATGGCGAATGTCAAGATAATGTCTAGAGAGCATTAAGCTACTCACATCCACTCTGTCAATGGTATGGGCAAGGACGACCATAATCCGGCATATGCAGGTGCAGCCGAGTCGGACATAAGAGGTGCGAGCGAGTACTGCAGTGGTCATTCCGGGCCGGCAAGGAGAGAGTAATTATCCATCTATCCATCGTCGTCAACGAACAGCCGATCGACTCATCACTCGTCCCTCGCTGGCGTCCGTCATGGACTCCAGCGTAGTAGGCACCCAAATCTCTAATGGTTTCTCGTTGCATCGTCAAGGACATTTGTCACCCACCTCTGCCACCTCCCTTAACCACGTGCGCATCTCTGAGGCATTACTCCAATCCGAGGACAATGGCGCGACCCTGGACTTCAGTCATAAGGGTTTAACAGACATAGGCGAATACGGTGCGGAGCAGCTCGCCACCGTGGGGCGCGAGGATTCCATGGAAGATGAGAGCTCTGTGCTGAGGTGCGTGACGCCTTGACCTGCAAATCAATCATCCACATTCTTAACCGTATCCGACTGCCAGGATCACATTAGCCTCTAATAGGCTCGCTACACTACCCATGGCTTTTGCGCTACTATCTCGCCTTCGTTACCTCAACTTGAAAAACAATTGCCTTACCGTGTTTCCTGATGTTGTGAGCTCATCGACTATCCATATGAGATATCATCCACAATTGACATTGCGTGTTGTCAAGCTCACCGTCATGCCTTCACTTGAGATTCTCGACATCGGCCGTAATAAGGTCAAGAGACTGCCCACACAACCGGGGACCTTGGTCAACCTTCGGGTGCGGAGTCTTGCTTTGTCACCTCGACAGACTCGCTTATGTCTTTGCGGCCGTTCAGGTGTTCTCGTTTTATCGAAACAAAATTACCAGATTGCCTCCTTACCTGGTAAAGTTCACCCATCTCTCAATCTTTACGAGCAGAGCAGAACCCTTGGGAGTGGCCTCCCAAGAGGGTCATGGAAACGCAGTCTCCCACGAAGCACTTCATCAAGGCAGTTCAACAATGGATTGAGGACAATACTCCTTCGGAACATCGTAACTTACTAGCTGATTCGATCCGGCGCGAGGAACAGGGTTTGGAGCCACGACGGTCAGTCCGCTATCATCTTGAATAACCTCAACTCACCTCCTGCAGAAACCGACTTTGCAACATCCGCGGGTCAAGAGATCGGGTTCCACGATGCCCCCCACTTCTCCATGCAAGGTCTTCCTCAGCCTCATCAACGACCTCCACTCAGTTTGATAGCTCATGATGCAACCGTCTGACCTATCGTCTTTACATTCTGCAGCACCGTCTCCCATCTCTTTAGGACCTCTTTCTCTTACTGGTCGGGTTTCACCGCAGTCTCACTCACCGGACGCATACATACCTGTTCCGGACGAATTTATCGACTCATCTACTGATGACGATATGTTGAAGCCCATTTCTGACTCTGTCGCCCACATTCGCAACGCGTCCTACGCTGGATCTAGTCGAACTCCAGTGCGACCAAATCTTCTTTCAAAGAAGAGTATGCCGGATCTAAGGCGGGCTAAGTCTCCACGAGGGCCGGAAACACCTACCAGGTCACCAACCACCCCATTGTGGAACCCCCTTACCGTCAACCGGTCTGTTGATCAATTCCTTTCCTCCCGGCAAGACTCTTCGAGTTCATCCGAGAGTGTGCCTATCATTTCGCGCCCGGATCAGACATTCCTCAACGGAGACGTTGCCTCTTCTCCCATCTCCCCCGGTCGCCCAGCTCCCACAATGGATGGTGAACGACATTCATACTTCCGCCGCTTTTCCGTATTGCAATCAACCACCATTTCCAAGACCATTCCCGATTCTCTCCTTCGGGTGACGGATGGCTGCTCGCGGAATACTATTTGCGGTATCTCAGATCTACCAGGCACTTCATCATTATACGGTATATGCCATTGATGAGCGGCTAGCATCCGTACTGCTGAAAGTACTTGACCCTGCGAGCAGTTATATCACCCAGCTGATCAACGCATTGGACCGCTTCGATTCGATGAGCCGTCGAGTGCTACCATCACCTTCGGCCTGTAGAGCCGTCGTTGAAAGTTGTAAGGATAATCTAACTATTTTTGGTAAAGCTGTGGGCGTTCTTGCCCTTCAGTTGAAAGTGCTGGCCACTCAAGATGACGTTCGATACACGAGACAGATGTTACTGGTACTCTACGGTGCCACAGCGGAAATTTCCAATGCATGGCAATCAATGGTCCCACACCTCGAAGCTGTTGAACCTCTTCTACGGGACCATCGGCCTCCGCCACTAACGAAGACACGTCCAGGTGGTCAAACTTTTCCTCACCCTCCTTCGCTGAATATCATACCAAGTCCTTCATCTCCGTTCTTACCCATCCCTCCCCGTCCGATTCTGTCCCCCCAGACAGTCCCGGACCTACCGAGAGAACTCACATTGCGCGACGGCATGCGGGGTCCTTCAGTTCCAAGGACGTTGAGATTGGTCGATCATGGCTTCTTCTTCTGAGCTTACAGTCATGCAGAAAGGTGTGTTGCATCGGGAACTGCAGCGGAGATCCCTATTCCTCGCGCCAGTCGACGTCACCCTACTTACTACCCTTACAGAATGGCTCACCAACAGCGGCCTCCTCTTCGAAAGGGTTCCCAATTTGACGATTTCCATTCAAGGCAAGGATCCCTCTCGTCTTTATTGGAGTCATCGGTTTGCCTATTCGCCCTCCACTCCCGGTCGAATACCGGTGGATGGCCCGACTACTCTCCATAATCTGTTGGATAAAGAGGCGATTGATGCCATGAGCAAGGCGGTAGAGGCTGCACCGCCCGTCTGGGCGATGATGGATCGTATTCTTACCGACCTGCCGGAAAAGCGAGAAGATATCAAGGAGACGCTTGTCAAGGCCCAGAACGTAACGCAACAGCTGAAAACAGACATCGAATTGCTGCAGGACGGCGCGACTGTCGAAGGAAAGTCAATTCGAAACGATGCGCATCTCTTTGTCAAGGTGACTTCGACTGTTTTCACATTCATGTTCGCTTCGCTCATGTTCCTCGCCTGATTCTTCAGCTTGTAATCCACCTCTCCACTGACGTGAAGTTATACGTTAATTCTCATCCCTTGTCCTCGGAATTACGAACCAACATGGTCGAACTCACTAACGCGACCGAAGTATTTGTCATCTTACTCCATGTATCATCATTCGCCAGCACGCCGACCCCTCGACCACACATACCCCTGGTAAACGGCCTCTCCAGCAATAGTGCTTACCTCGGGACACCCTCTGACGACTCACATCTCAGTGCCAGTCTCTCACGGTCGCGTAGCGCACAGGCTAATTCGCCAAACCCGCTGACTCCTTACCTCAGAGAGGCGCCACACAGTGCCCTATCGCAGCAGACGTTTCGGATCCCGGCGAGTCCACATCGGCCCAGGACAACTGCAGAAGCTGGCCTCGACGTTGTCTCATAGTTCGCCCTCATTGTATAATGCCTCACACATGACGACCCCTCATGCGTCTACCATAAACTTGCTTATCCACCTCATTCACACAACTTTATCCCTCGTTGTCCCATCCGATGAGAATCTAGACCCTCAGCCGCTCTCTCTGAAAACACGGCTTCCTCCGTGCTTAGGAGGAACAAACGACCATCCGTTGTAGCGTGTTTTATTCGAAAGATGCGGTGTATGCTAAATGGAAGCAAGGAACAAAGGTCGTACAGTCGTAATTGTATGGCAAGGGACATGGGACGATAGCAGAACTTCAACTAGTCGACTTCCCGTCTCCTTGCGCGGACATGAATCTGTCGTCATGCGCATTTGCGACGACCTTGCTGATCTCCGCCTGAATCTCGTGCAAGTTCGTTTTCAACGTTTTTGCGTCTTCGAACTTGCGATGAGCTTTGGCTTCCTCGATGAAGGACTCAAGGAGGGCTTCTTGCTCGAGCAGGGGTTGAAGAGCGTGCGCGAGCTGCGAGTCTGGATCGATGACAGGGACATCGGCCGACGAAGCTTGCTGGGACGTTGATTTTGAAGGCCTCGGCAGGGACTATATCGCTACGGGTTAACAGGACAGGGCTGATACATCACTCCCAGTACCTACCTGTAATGGAAACATATGCTTTTGTAGAAAGAGATTAGATCTAGTGTGCACAGCTGCCAGGACTCTGTCCTGGGAACTTCCGGGACCTGAGGTAGGAAGCGCTCGAATTCGCTTGGCGAGAGCGTCATATTGCGCAAAAGCGTCCAATAACCTCTTTCTTGCCGCGGACGCGTCTGCCGTGGGGTGATCGTCGGAGCTGAAGTGAGTGGTCACCCGGGCTGTCATGGGCAGCGTTGAGGGTGAACCTACCTGAGGGTCAACAGGAGCTCTTGGAATTGAGGCAGAGCGTCTTCGATTCCTTCTCCAGACTCATGAACACGTCGTAGAGTTTTGAGTATGTCGGCGATCGAGCTCTGTCCTGTGCATACTGCTTGCGTCTGAGCAAGAGAAAATAAATGCATGGTCGAGACGCGATGGACGAAGCACCTTACAATAACGCAGGGCGGCACTCGCGACAGATTCTGACGCCTCTCAAGAACTTCTCCTCAGGACTGATCCCATCTCTACTTGTGCCATGTCCTACCGAACTAAACGTCCGTCGCCGGACACCATAGTCAACACCCTCGCTAACCTCTTCTATCTGACCCGACTTTGAATCAGAGACAAAAAGAAGCGAGCAGGTGGACGGGTCGTTGTGGGTGTTTGACAGGCAAGGAACACACAACCTTGCCCACATAGACGGCAATGGTGCTTGCGATTCGTTATCGGGTGGAATGACGCCCTAATAGACAACGATGAGTGAGATTGACAGACAGAACATGGACGGTTCACGTACGCGCACAAAGGACATTGAGAGAAGTCTGCGTCGTTCTGCCAGGGTGTGATCTTCTGTTCGGCTGCTATAAGAAAATATGACAAGGGTCAAGGTTCGCGCGACGTAGACAACGTGAAGTTGAACCAACCTCGAATATCGGCCTTGCCTCCAGCTGTGACTTGATTCTGAATTACGCCTCGCCAAAGATCGCTTGGTCCTATGCTTTGATATCTAGTTCCCATATCGAGGACATCCTCTTCGGCTGCTTCGGGCGAGCCATTGCCTTTTTTATCGGTATCTTCGCCAAAGTGCAGTTTTATCAACTTCTCGAGGCGACGTTCCAAGCGCGTCTGCTCTACGCGTCCAACGTCGCGGCGACATCGGCGCAATTCGTGAAACTCATCCGTAAGAGGTCGATACACGCCCTTTGGCTGGAACCCAGGGCGATAAGGTGCTGACTGTCGCACAGGTGTACTGGTACGTGTCGAAGATGGCGAGGGTGATGCAACGGGCGATGCAGAGGCAGGGGGGGTTAGCGACGGTGATGAAGATGGCGCTTTTTGCACAGGCACAGGCAGCAGCACAGCAGGTGGATGACCGTCTACAATTTCCGTCACGATACGTCGGTCGGGTTGTGTTGCATTGTTCTGAGGGTGATTGATTGTCGTGGCCCTGCCAGAAGGCATATCCTGGGTAGGTGGTGGCTGTGAGGTGTCATTTGGGAGGGTGACGGTTGAAAGGCGACTGTGAGATCTTTGCGGACTATTTGGATCGATGGTCCTTGATACTGTTCGCGAATAATCTCTTCCTGGGCTCAAAGGAGAGGAAACAAGAGGTGTCTGTGATGAACGTGAGGGGATGTGGCGAAATGTGGACGTCCTCCGAGTTCGTATTGGGTTCTGGGACTGGGATGAGCTAGAGCTCGAGGACGCGGCAGGTCTCACATCCGATGCCGATAAAGGAGAAGTAGACGCTAATGTTGTTTCGAAAATATTAAGGGATCGAGAAGACAAGGAATTCGCTCTTTCCCGTGGTACGTCAGCTCGCGCAAGGCTGATTGACGATGTTGGCGTCAGAGCTGGGGTGGAGGGAAACAAAGCTGAAGCCGAGGGTGCTGTTATGACATGCAATCCATTGGGGACAACGTTCCTGACGGTCTCAGGAGAGTGTCGTTGAGCCTGAGGATCAGGTGGGACGGAGGGAGCGTCGGGCTCTGGCAGAGAATTTGAAGGCGCTGGCGGCGGCGAGGGAGTAGGCGAGATAGACGGCTTGCTATTAGTGAACGTATGAGAATATCTCTTTGGCTTTTTTTTGGCAACATTTTCAGTCAATTAGGTAGGCAAACGATTGGGGACATACCTTGTAGGCCTGGTAGGGAACATAAGTGGTGGTGCGCGTGTTCATCAGAGTTGCAATTACGCTCGAGCCAAGGTTGACTTATAATTGGCGAACGGCCGTCCGTCCTTCCCATCATGTCCGCCACGTCTGGCATCACCGTATCACCAGAATTAGCATCCTCATTTGCAGATGCCGTTTCTTCCAAGAATGTTCGCTTTCTCAAGATATCTATTCGGAATGGTCTGCACAACTGCCAGTCCCATAAGTTCAGTCCCATCTCACCTCTCACCCGGTAGAGACACTTGTCACCGACGCGACCATTTCGCCATCCTCAACACTCGAAAACGATCTGAGTCATCTTCAATCGCTGCTAGATGATGATGTTCCAGCATATGTCCTTGTCCGTCTCGACGACCCTCCTTCCGCATGGCTTGCAGTCCACTATGTCCCAGATACGGCTAAGATTAGGGACAAGGTACCTGCCAACGATAACATCGCACCTGCACCTTCTAACAGCTAGTTAGATGATCTATGGCCTCCACGCGTAATTCCGTGACGAAATCATTGGGTGCAACACACTTCACGGACACTATTTTTGCCACTTCTAAAGAGGACCTGACTCCTGCGGGATATGCTGCGCACAAACACCATCTCGCTGCCCCGAAGCCAATGAGTGCTAGGGAGCAGGAGATGGCGGATATCAAAGCAACTGAGCGAGAAGCTGGAAGTGCCCCCTTCAACTCCAGTGCTGCCAGGAAAAGTCCTTTCGGACCTGGCGTTGGCCTGAAGTGGTCAAACGACGTGGAAGCCGCTGTTCGGAACCTCGCAGATGCTACCGAAGATCATTTAGTAACCATTGTAAGCTCTTGGTCATCTCTCCAGTTATTTTGCCGGCTTAAGCGCGTCACTCTGAAGTCTATCGATCCTTCTACTGAAACTCTGACGCTTGGCGAGACGAGCGCTACTTCAGTGAATGAACTCGAGAAAAAGATTCCCTCATCTGAACCATGTGCGTATGGAACATCCTTGAACTTTTAGTTGCTAACAGTTGTCACAGCTTTCGCGTTTCTTCTCTTGGTCCGATGCTGCACCTGGACGACGCATCAGTGAGCCGGCCGCTCTCCCTGCCCAAATTTCATAGTATCTCACTTTGAGCAGTTTTCATTTATTCTTGCCCGACTAGGTCACCCGTGAAACACCGGATGTTGTATTCATCCGGTTCATCCTCCGTTTATCAGACAGCAAAATCTCTTCTCCCGACACTCTTACTTGCGCCTCGCAAGGTAGAGACGTCCGATCCTCACGAATTAGACGCGTCGTTTTTGCGTACAGAACTTGGGCAGAGCAACGAGCCCAGTCGGATTGGCACGCCAAACAGTGTGGGGCTACCTGGAGTCGCTTTCGCTAGGCCAAAGGGACCACCTAAGAGACGGTGAATGTAGCCATATGCGAATCATCAACTAATCAATCAACAAGCTGAAGCTTTCTTGGGCTTTGCCCAAGGGGTGCGCCTTAGGTGGGCCATGAGCATTCTCTGCATGTGTAATCCTTTTTGGATAAAGGGAGAGGAGGTATATCATAATCTCACAATCATCACCATGTGAAATCCTGTTTCCTTATAAGGCCCATTTTAGCAATTATATTTGTGGTCTCTGAAAAATCCTTGAGTTTCAAAAGTTTCTGTTTGGGTTTGAAATTCAGTTTCTAATAAGGTCCCTTTTACCATCCAAGAATTCTTGAATCTTGAACTTGAACTTGGATTTCGGGATTTTCTGGGAGTGACAGGAGTGACAGGAGTGATGTAAGTGATATGATGTATATAATAAATTAATATGCATTTTTTTCTGTTGTCATTTGCATATTTGCATATATGGGGTTACACATGGTGTGTCAGTGTCAAACTCGGAGTCGAGCAGTCCAACTAGCTCAACATCTGGGTGCTTGCAGCCCCATTTTCACCAGAGCTGCACATACAAAATTTGCACAAAGATGTGCACCCACACATTGGTGACACATATTCTGCCTTAATGACATGCTTGCAATACCCCACTTGGAAGGAGTGGAAGGAAGGTTAGAAAAAATCTTTTACATATCATATGTAAACCCAGCAAATCACACCGAAAAATAACTCATATTTGAAATGGACTCATATTAGTTTATTATGTCACTTACATCACACCTGTCATTCCCATCACTCCCGGAAAATACCAAAATCCAAGTTCAAGTTCAAGATTCAAGAATTCTCGGTTGGTAAAAGGGGCCTAAAAGGCCCTAATATGCCTTTAGTATCACTCATACTGGGTGTGATCCCTTTTTGAGTGGAGGAAAAATTACAATGTGTAATTCTCTATAATCTTCATGTCATCTAGCAGAACAATCCATATCAATTCACTGGATTCATGTCATTTTACACTTACTTTATTAAAATTTCACTCTACATTCTTCCTAGATACTGAAATTGACTTGAACACCCCTCAATTATTAGCCTTGCCATGAGAAACAACAGAGATTTTAATAACATCCTATAAAAGAGGAGCCATTCACCATAGCACAGGCAACTCATCTGCTAATTAGTAACTGCCTCCAACTCAACCAAAAACAGAACTCTTATCATGATCCTATCAAAGTCAGGAGTTCATCATATGGCCATGTCAACTGCCAATCAGTGTTAGAACGAACTCACTGTTGAACAATCCAGTTCAAGAGTGAGACAAGAACTCAGAGATGAGTTGACTGAGTTCAAGGACAAAATTGACTAGGAGCAATGTCCAAACAAGTACCAGAGAGGATCTGGTACTGGCTGTGAGAGATGTTCACAGAAGGAGAGGGCCAGATTGTACCAGATAGGGTGGTCACAAAGGAGTACCCTTGGTAATGGAGTGCCACAAATCAAATGGGACAGTCTGAAGACTGTCTGCTACTTTATTTAACACTTATATAACTATAAGGGAACTGCTAAATAGGGAACAAGTCATAACCTTGTTATCAAGCACAATTGATGGATGAGTAAGAAGTCAGAGTATGATTAGTGAGCATGCCCAGTCATGCTCAGTAAGCTGCTGAGTAAGAAGGCCCATAATGCTGAGTAAGGGCTTCCAGTGTCCATGTTATGGCATTGCAGCCATAAGAGTGTTAGCTCAAGGTTCAGTGGGGCCAAGTCCCTGTGACTTGGTTCAAGGGGTTTCAGTGGGGCCGGCTCAAGGAGACTGGTTTGGGGGTTTAGCATCTCAAGACTAAGTCAAGGATGACCTAATCCGCAGACAGAGTGATCTCCTGGTTTCTGTTAAGGCTCCAAAGTGCCTTAAATAAGATCAATAGTCGCGTCTATAAACGCGTCCTACCAATGCAGATATGCTTGAGTCAAGCAAGCAATACTCGTGGAGGGGAAGGAGTGTTAGATCCTTCTAGAGTATGACAACAAGATGAGAGGGGCTCTGCAGACGGGGTAGGAGTCAACTGTTTGGGATTGGCAAACTAAGTCGAGCTTAAGGCTCAACTGTTTCTACTGGAGGCTTTATATAGCCTTACAGGGATAAGGTTCATACTACTGTAGTACTGGTTGGTGCTATAGAAGCAAAAGGCAGCTCATAGAAGCGAGGTTGCTTCTATGTAAACGATCTCGGTGCTGGAAGCATTAAGTGCTTCCCCAATCAAGGAATCAACGTACGTGGCGGTACAGGAACATCTGGGACAGAAGCAATGCTACTCATTGCTTCTTCAGTACATCTTGCATAATGCAACTGGTGCAGTCCATAGTTCAGGTGTTCCGGCATCTTCCGGACCCCAAACCACTCGGTAACAGTTTCACAGAAGAGGATGACGATGATGGAGAAGCAGAGGAGGAAGAGGAACATGAGGGTTCCTTGTGACAAGCTCAAGTCAAGCAGAGTATAAGCCAGCACAACACAAGCTGTGATTGAGAGACAGTACAGGGCAAAGGGATGCAACAGGAAATGGGACAAAGCTAAGCTTGGGGATTCCCCAGCTTCTACAGGTGCTTAAATACTGTATCTAGCGAGGCTGTACAGTACCATATGTAGAACAATAGATAAAGGTAATAGCAAAAGGAACTTGAACAATAGGTGAAACACAATAGGTGAAACATAATAGGTAAAACATGATAGGTGAAACACAATAAAAGATCATCAGCATCAAGGGGTAAAATGGTAACCAAGAGGGGGGGTGACAGAAAAGAACAATAGTAAAAAAAAGGTAGGGACAAGCCATCAAGGGGGTAATTTACAACAGTCCATGTGTTCACTGCTTAGTGCACATGCAAAGCATCTGCTTCATTTACTATTAGTTAGTTTAGGGCCAGTCATTTGGGGACTTTGGGTATTTTGGCCAGTGGACTAGTGATGCCTGTAAGGCACCTTATATGGTCCTAAAGGGTCCTTAGGGAGTCTTTAATACTATCTTTTATAGCTAGAAGGGTTGCCACTAAGTAGGGCTTGCTGTATGTCAATTGTGCCTAGAATCGATCACACAAAAATGTGCATGCAATATTGTGGACACCTTTACTCACCCCTTTTGGTCATGTGAACAGGGTAGCATCATAGAGGCTGGGTTTCCTTTAATATAGAAGGGTCCTTCAAGGGCCCTCTCCAGGAAATGGTTCATGACATTCAGCATCTGTCATTGATGTTAATCACTCAACCAACCATAATGCTACAGCTCAGCCCAGTTACTGTCATTTTCATGTGACCTTGCACTTGCCATTTTTGGATATCATTTTAAGTGCAAAATCAAAACTGCTATATCTCAACAGTTGCTCAACAGATTGCCTTGAAACTTTGACAGTAGAACCTTATATACTGTATCTAGGTGCAGCTAAAATATGGGAGCATAATATCCAGTTCTTGAAATGTCAATTTTTGGGTGCTGACATGGGTGGAAAACTTTGAACTGCCATATCTCAACTGTTTCCCAATTCATTTACTTGAAACTTTGACAGTGGGATCTCATGTACTGTATCTAGGTGCAGCCCAAGAGTTGGGGTCTAATTCTTAGTTCTTGAAGTTTTGATTTTGGGTATGATCTGAGTGCAAAATTTCAAACTGCCATATCTCAACCATTTCTCAATAGTGTCATGAACCAGTTCCTGGAGAGAGCCCTTGAAGGACCCTTCCTTAATAGAGGAAACCCAGCCTCTATGGTGCCACCCTGTTCACATGGGCAAAGGGGGTGAGTAGAGGTGTCCACAATATTGCACATGCATTGTCATGTGAGCAATTCTCGGCACAATCGACATACAGCAAGCCCCACTACAAGTCCTCAAATGACCAGCCCTAAACTAACTAACAGTAAATGAATCAGGTGCTTAGCATGTGTACTAAGGCAATGAACATGTGGACAGTAAGGCTCTTACTCATCAATAGGAGCCTTCTTACTCAGCAGCTTACTGGGCATGACTGAGCATGCTCAGTAAGTGTACCCTGACTTCTTACTCATCCATCAATTGTGCTTGATAACAAGGTTAAGACTTGTTCCCTATTTAGCAGTTCTCTTGTAGCATATAAGTGCTCAATAAAGTAGCAGACAGTCCTCAGACAGTCCATTTGTTTATGGCACTCTCTATCCCTGGGATACTCCTTTAAGGACCGTCCCCTTGTGATCATTCTGGCCTCTTCCCTGTGTACCTGCTCGACTCTACCAGTAACCATACCTCTTTGGTATTTGGTACTGCTTTGGACTCTACTTCTTGCCCATGCTGTCTTGGACATCTACTGACTTGTTTGAAATTATCCCTTGCTCTTGAACTGGATTGTTCAACAGTGAGTCTTGAC
>JAGFNK010000876.1:0-19370 GCA_025769875.1 Russula earlei | reverse complement strand
TGCGGCCACTCACGGGATGAAGGAAGCGCTATGGCTGCGCAGCCTCATCTCAGAAGTCTTTGGCCCCCTCTCTAACGCCACCACCCTTTTCTCCGACAATCAGTCAGCTATCGCGCTCGCGCGCGACCATCAGTATCACGCCCGGACCAAACACATTGACGTCCGGTACCACTGGATTCGATGGGTCATCGAGCAAGGTTCTGCGCGACTCGTGTATTGCCCAACAGATGACATGCTCGCCGACGCGCTCACCAAGGCGCTCCCTTCAGTAAAGGTCAAACACTTTGCGTCAGGACTCGGCCTGTCCACAAAGCGAGGGGGAGTGTTGTAAAATTCCTGAGCGCGAGTGAACTCGATCGCGAGCGCACGAGAACGAGTGAGTTGTCCCCTCAGTCGATAAATATACCCGTGCCATTAGGCCACCCTAAGTGGATCTAGCTATCTACAACAGTTAGTACCTAGACTAATTAACTAGTCTGGGTGTTTATTGGCTCGATCATTGTCCCGTTTCTTGCATACCCTTCGTCCGCGGACTTACAGAATCCGCACCTGTTTCCTACTTATATGAGTAGACAAAATACTTACCTTCCCTCAGTGATCGCTTACGCGCGCGAGTCACTGAGCACAGTCATTGCTTATTCAGCGACCCTCGCGAGTGCGAACGTGTAGGCCTCCCTTCGGACGCGGCACTCACTCACAAAAACTGTCATTTCTCCCACTCTCGTTGAACCCCAAAGTTTCTACATCGCTGGTTCATAGAGACAAACCGATGGCATACACTGGTCTATGTATGTCAAAGATGGCGACATGTCGTGTTTGCATCGCCATGTCGCCTGAACCTGCGACTTGAGTACACAGGAAAGAGACCGATGTCTGAGATGATGGACGTCTGGCCAGCCTTGCCTGTGGTGATAAGCCACAGTTTCAAATTCTCGAACTCCCGGGAAAACATAGCTGTTGCCCTCGAATCGGAGCACCGCCATCGGATGTGTAAAATCAACCTGTGGCTCATTCCAACATCAGCATGGGGAAGATTGGCAGCAGCGATGCAGAAACCATTCCCCGAGCTGACATTTTTGCGACTTCGGGTAGAAGGCAACACTGTGACGTCCCTTCCGGATTCGTTCTTGGGCGGATCCGCCCCACTTTTGCGACAACTCTGGTTGGGCAATTGTCCGTTTCCAGGAATTCCTAAACTACTCTTGTCCTCCAATCAACTTGTCGTTCTTGGCCTTTGGGATATTCCCGATTTCCGGTTACATTTCGCCCCAGGATTTGGTCACCGCCCTGTCGATCATGTCCAAACTTGAATCCCTTGGCCTCGGATTCCGATCCCCTCTATATCCGGCAAGTCGACCTCCGCTCACACGCTCTGTCCTCCCCGCTCTCACACAACTTACGTTCCAAGGCGTTCACGAGTACTTGGAGGACTTACTGGCCCAAATCGAGGCTCCCCTTCTCAATAAACTCTATGTAACATTCTTCATGGACATCGACTTTATCCTCCCACAACTCCACCGGTTGATCAGTCAAGTAAAATCGTTCAATTCATGTGACAGAGCAGAAGTGTGCACTTCCGAACATGAAATTGAATTCACAATTTTCAAAGGTACGAATGGGCTTCCGGAGCTCTTGTTAGAAATCCGGTGCAGAGAGTTGGATTCGCAGCTTGCATCGCTGGCCCAGGTCTGCAGCCCATCCTTTCCCTTTCTCTCCACTTTGGTACAGCTCGACATTGTGGATGTTAATGTTCCTCAATCACACTGGAAAGATGACATGGAAACCACTCAATGGCTGTCACTCCTGGCCCCGTTTACTGCTATGAAGGATCTGCGCCTAACCCCATCAAGCTGCGCCACATGTCTGCCAAGCGCTGGAAGAGCTCGCGGGAGAAAGAGTAACAGAAGTCTTACCCGCGCTCCAAAACATTCTCGTAAAGGGCCTCGAGCCATTGGATTCAGTTCCGAAATATATTGAAGGATTCGTCGCTGCGCGAAAACTCTCTGCTCACCCTGTGGCTGTCCATCGTTGGGAATAGGACATGAGCAGAATTGATGAGTTCTTTATGCTCCCCATGTAATTACTCAGATCTCATCTTTTGAATCCAATGCAGAACACAGTTCTCGTTATATGGAACACTCAGTTCAGGTTTCTTCCGAGTGCACACTCATGCTCACTTCCCTTGCTCATTCTAAACGATGTCACGCGGGTCTGGAGACACCCACACACCTAAGGACGCTGGATCGAATACCAATGCACGTGTGATCGTACATCAACGTCGATATCTCCATGCGATACCCGAGGAACAACAAACGAGAAGGACACAAATGAATCGGTTCTGCTTCTGCCCATGATATATGATATTCCGTCCACAGTCGGTCCACGAACAAGAGATCCGTCTATCGACGTACCTACCGCAAACAGCAAGAGACAAGAAAATGAAGCGAAAATGAAGGCCCACAGATGGAGTGAGGACCTCCCTGATAAGCTCGGTTCGGTTCCTCGTCGGTAACGACGTGGTATCATTCGACCACGAGTGCGAATGCATGGCCTCGACGCAGCACTTGCTGCCGACTTGCTGACCGCCGCGCCGTTAACCTGCGTTTTGTTGGATGATGAGACTTTGGCGGTGGATCCGTTCACTGTAGGTTCCGACGTTGCCTTTGAGTTGTACACTACTGTTGCCGATCCTTGACGATTCGGGAGTTTCACTGGCGCAGATGTCATGTTGGATTCATTGGCTTTGGGAGCAATTGTCCATGGCAAAGGCGACGTGGCCAACCCACTCCCAGACATGACCCTACGAGCTGGGACGGATGACGGCCGCTGCAAAGCCGTGTGTTGTGAGCCGCATCAATAGGTCCCATGAACGTTAGGCGCCTTTGCTCTATCCTCCTTCACACTGTTGTTAATGTTCTGTCGTCGTCGTTCAAATGCACTGACGGCACTTGTACCGGCAAAGTCGAGCTCGACGATATCATCAGGATCGTCAAATGGTGCATGCAAGTATGACCACAATGATGAGCCCTCAGGATGGAGGGGCACCAGCGCATGGGATGCAGGGGAGGTGACCTTGCTAGGGCATGGTATGGTCATGACAGTAGCGGGTTTGGTAACTGCTACAAGAGAGCGATCCGTCGCTGCCTGCAACCAAGGTCGTAGAATGGGAACAGGACGATCGATCCGCCCAGCCCAGCGAGCAGCAAGCTGGGCACGCGGGTCCGGCTCTGGTCCAGGATATGCCGCATCCAGAACCCCGCTGTGCGCCACACGCCGTACAACAGCAAAAGAACGGCACCCCACAGCCGCACATATGAAGAACCGGTCATGGTCAGGACGGTGGCGCGTCCCTCCACAAGTGGTCCGAGCGATTACCTTGTGCGCAGTACCCGAGCCATCGCCGTCCATGAAAAGGTATGCTAGCATGCCCACCGCGATGGAGGTGCCAGCTGCGAGTGCGTGCAAGTACAGTCCCTGAATGGAATACAATGACGACAAATGAAGGGCGTGAGAAGGGGCTTGGGGATAAGCAAAGGACACGCACCAACTCCGATTTCTCCTCCTGTGCAAGTCAAAGGCGGCGTCACTCTCCGTGAGCTTCGCGTACCGCATGACAAGCGCGTGGGATGGAATGCGTGCATCAGGGCGAAGAAACGTGAGCACTGACACCGGGGTGCATCGTGGGAGGGAGGGGAAAAGGGGAAGTCGACAAGAGGCGAGGTCGAGCGTGTCGTAAAATGGCGGGTCCGTTGAGGTAAAGTAAGGATCTCATCAAAAGGCCTCGGCCTGGGCTTCGCTGAAGAGGACCGGATGTTGAACATCACAAGTGCTTGAGCGGGGCTGCATTAAGCTTACGGTGGTGAGAAAAGGGCCTTGGTGAGAAAAGGGCCAGGGACGGGAATGGAATGGTAGAAAACGCTTCAATTGTGTGGGCCCACGCGAGGGCCGTAGTTAAATCACAAGTACGCTACGGGCTTGGTAATCGTACACGGAAGTATATACTATAAGTAGTTTTTTATGATTTTATGTATGACGTCGTATGAGATCATAACAAAACGGAACGTACATATTCATCGCGGATACAATATATACGTGAGCGCATGAAACATATAACGAAAACATACATTTACATCACACCCCCGCACGCGCGATACAGACCAAGAGTTTGGGTGTGGATCTTTACCTTCCATTTAGGTAAAGCTTTTGTTAAGATGTCCGCGGGCATGTCCTCCGTTGGGCAGTACTTCAAGTCCACGGTTTTGGCAGCTACAACTTGACGAATAAAATGATATTGCAAATCGATATGTTTTGTGCGTGCGCGATAGTTATCGTCTTCAGCGAGTTTCAAAGCAAGTTGGTTGTCGCAATATAAAATGATAGAGCTGGATAGGGAGGGGAATAGTTCGTTGATAAGTTTGCGAAGCCAAATGGCTTCTTTTGCTGCGTGCGTAGCTGCTACGTATTCTGCTTCAGCTGTGGAGAGTGTTACAAGTTCCTGTTTCTTCGAAGCCCAAGATATTGTACCTCCATCAATAAGGAACGCGTATCCGGAGATAGCGTGTCGATGTTCTTGGGAGGCACCGTCGGCGTCCGTATATCCGATGAGATCATGTCTTTCGTTGCCATAGGTTAATTTCATTTGTTTAGTGTCGATAAGATAGCGGAAAATCCGCTTTACTGCTTCCCAGTGTGTTATACCCGGATTGTCGAGAAATTGGGAAAGTGATGAAACAGCGAAAGCTATGTCCGGGCGTGTCGCAATGGCAAGATACATTAGGCTACCTATGGCTTCGCGATAAGGTGTTTTCTGCATGTGGGCGATCTCGTCTGGCGATGAAGGTGTGTCCGTCTTCGAATATATTGCGCCGGGGACCATAGGAGTACCATATGGCTTTGCATCGGTGAATGCGAATCGTGCCAAGATGGTGTCGATGTATAATGATTGGGAAAGAGATATAGTTCGCGCTGCGCGATCGCGAGTAACTTTGATGCCCAGTAGCCAATGGACTGGCCCTAGATCCGTCAGCGTGTAACAGGAATTGATCTTCTCTTTGTACTGCCTAATCAGTGTTTGTGAACTGCCCGTTAGAATGCAGTCGTCAACGTGGACTGCAAGGATGAGCGTGTGTTCTCCTACACGCGCTATAAAGACTCCTGAATCAGCTTCGGTGATACTGAAGCCGATGTTAACGAGGGCGCGCGTGAGCGTATCATACCATTTACGCCCGGCTTGTTTTAAGCCATAAAGAGATTTTTTTAATTGCTTCACGGTGTTTGAATTGTCGTCATAACCCGGGGGAGATTGCATGTAGATTTCTTCATTAGCATCCAGTTCTCCATTTAGGTAGGCTCCGTTGAAATCGAAACTTTCGATATCCCAGTCGAGCCGCGCGGCGATCGCCAATATGATGCGAAAGCTTGTTAATTTAGCAACCGGAGAAAAGGTGATAAAATAGTCCACCCCATATATTTGCGTGAAGCCGCGGGCAACGAGCCGTGCTTTGTATTTGAGTACGGTTCCGTCTGCCTTTCTTTTAATGCGATAAACCCACTTTGAACTGATAATATTTTTGTCGCGTGGGCGTGGTACAACTTCCCAGGTGCCGGCCGCCTCGAGAGTCGACAGCTCCCGATCCATTGCCTCTTTCCATTGAGGCCAATCGGAGCGGGATTGCGCTTCCGTGTATGACTTCGGATCGCTGTCAATCTCGATCGGTGGAATTGAATTTGTGTCGGTAAACTCTGTGGCAACAAGGTAATGGGCATAATCGGTATTAGTGCCCTCTGCTGTACCCTCTCCTGCGGCTATTTGCCGCATAATATATGATGGTTTTGGCACGTGTTCGGATCGACGCGTCGGTTGTATGAATTGTGTAAGTTTCTGTGCTCTCTTTTTCGGTACTGGCGTGGTTACAGGAGTGCGCACAGGCACAAGTTCCTGTTCAACTTCTTCTTCTTCATCGTCAGTTTGAGGTGCTAACGTGACCGGTGTAAGAGGTGATGGTGGTAACGGAGTTGACGTCGGTGAAATGGGGAGAGGGGATGATGGCGCTGTAAATGTCGGTGAGTGTGGCCTAGGTGACGCCTTTATGACGTGCGATGTGCGTAATGGAGTAGTGAGTATTGGAATGGTAGGCCCCACTTCAATTGTGGGGAATCTCACGTCGTGCTCGACGGAGATCTTTTTTTGTGTTGGCCAATATATGCGATGGGCGTGGGTACTGTCGGTATCGTAACCAACCCATCGCGCTTGTATAGCGCGTGCGTCCAATTTGGGTTGTTTCTTGAGGTGAACCCAAATAATTTGTCCCCACTCCGGAACGTCTTTCAAGTTAGGTTTCTCATTGTATAGCCTCTCATATGGGGTTACGTTGCCAATGGCGCGTGTGGACGTGCGATTCTTCAGCCAAACAGCATGTCTGATAGCTTCGCCCCACATATTCTTGGGCAACTGGGCTTGGTGCAGCATGGCGCATACGCGTTCGACTAGGCGGCGGTTGAGCGACTCCGCTACGCCATTGTGTTGGGGCGTGTCAGCGGTTGTGAGGCGTCACTCAGTACCTTGGTTTCTCAAGAAGTCAGTGAATTCATTACTGAGGAACTCACCGCCGCGGTCAGATCTAAGGCGTTTGATACGAACGCCTCGTTGCGTTTGCACCCATGCTGCAAACGCCTTGTATGCCTCGAATGTTGCGCTTTTGGTACGTAGGGCTTCTATGTTAGTCCACCGAGTATGGTCGTCAGTGAAGGTCACATAATATTTTCAGCCACCAAGGCTCTGGACAGGTGAAGCTCCCCATAGGTCTGTATGCACCTCATCTCCGAATGCCTGGGCCAGAGGCGCTTGCCGCTCCTTGTGGATAACCTTGCACGTGGATTTTGCATGCTCACAAGAGTCGCAAATAAATGGAATAGTTGGGTCGTCCACCAAGTGAACGCCCATAATAGCATTGGCGCGAATGAGGGTGCGGATGGTAGTCGGGGAGATGTGACCAAGTCTCCTGTGGAGCGTGAGAAGGTTTTTGGAAATTTCCGATGTGGTCGCAGCCATACTGTGTTCGACTTTGAATAGGCCATTTGCTCCTGATGGTATCTTCCCCACAATATACCCGTCGCTCCCTCGTTTGATATCGCAGAAGTCGCCCGAAAATTTGACTGAGTAGCCAGCTTTCAAAATTTGACTGATGGATACAACTGTCACTCCGATATCTGGCGCGTGAAGAGTATCACGCAATAGCACTTTTGTCGACTTTGTGCCATTTGGGACATCGATCTGAAGATCTCCTTTGCCAATGGCGTAGAAGGTTCGCTTATCAGCAGCGATAATAGGATGAGGGGCGATTTTCTGGTAAGTGATAAATTTGTCTCGAAAAGGCGACATATGGCGCGTAGCTCCTGAGTCATAGAGCTCGGTTGTCTGGCCATTCAGTTTGGCTCTGGGGACCACTTCTGCAATATCAGTTTCGTCTGCCAGTTCTATAGCAGCCCACGCTTTGGTCTCCACTGGCTCAGCTGAAACGGCAGTGTCGTTTGGCCCGGCGTCGGATTTCTTCCGCCCACCGTCCTTCCCTGCACGCTGTCTCGGTCCTTGCCCCTCCTTACCGCCTCCTTTTGCCCAACAATCGGACTTCATATGCCCTTTTTTATGGCAATTGAAACACTCGATATCGCATTTCTTCCCCTTTTTCTTTTGGGCATCGGCAGTAAAGGCCTCTTCTTGGGCCTTGGAATTGGCATCTAGGGTACGTTGATCAAACTCGTCAGTAATCAGTTTGATGATTGTGTCAGCAGTAATTGTATGTCCACCAATATAGGCAGAGGTGGCGATAGCGTTGCGTGAAGACCGATAAGAAGAGGGCAGTGATCCCATCAAAATTGCTGCATATTCATCGTCAGGTATGGTTTTTCCCATAGATCCGAGTTGCTCTCGGAGGTCGGCCACCTTCTCTAGGTGCGTCCGAACATTGTCTTCTTCTCCGCAACGCATTGATTGTAGTCACTGCTTCAGGTCGACTATTATTGTTTGGGTGCGTGTCTCAAATAACGCTTTGAGTGCGTCCCACACTTCTTTAGCATTTATTTTGTTTCTGATTTGCATGAAGATGCTGTTGGGGATTGATGCCCCTATTAATTGTTTTACTGTGGCATTGTCCATATCCCATCGGGCTTGCGGCGTCAAGTGGCCCACGTTGCCGATAGCAATGTATGCAGCCGAGACGCTGACTTCGGTAAGGTGTTCTGTCAGCCCTCGAGATTGGAAAGTCCACATCATGTGGTCGCGGTAAGTGACCCAATTACTGCCATCGCTGGCTAACTTTTCAATAGGGACTTTGAGGTCGTCCATTGTGGTTGTTACAAGTGAATGAATGTAGTCTTTTTGGTTTGGTCAATGGCAACAGTCAGGGCCCATAACCTGGTGAGAAAAGGGCCTTGGTGAGAAAAGGGCCTTGGTGAGAAAAGGGCCAGGGACGGGAATGGAATGGTAGAAAACGCTTCAATTGTGTGGGCCCACGCGAGGGCCGTAGTTAAATCACAAGTACGCTACGGGCTTGGTAATCGTACACGGAAGTATATACTATAAGTAGTTTTTTATGATTTTATGTATGACATCGTATGAGATCATAACAAAACGGAACGTACATATTCATCGCGGATACAATATATACGTGAGCGCGTGAAACATATAACGAAAACATACATTTACATCATACGGCCGTACGATACGGTAAAATGTGAAGCAACAGAGCAGCGGTACAAATCATGGTGGCTTGTTCTGTTGCACTTGCACTTAGATTCAGGTCGTCCCCTTCCTTTCATCTCACCACCACGATACTTTCCTCACCCTCACTGCCTTGACCTGCCTTGCTGCTTCGATTGCCCATGCAAGTTGAAGATCCCTCGCCAACACCCCAGACGATGCAACCTCAAAGCTGGCCAAAGAATCTTGCCCAATGAACCACCCTCGACGCTCGCAAACGGGTGTGCCACCCATCCTTGTACAACCCGCTCCCCTCTGATTCGATTTACTTGCTCTTTTAAGTATTTTGAGTCATTTAGGCTTGCCACCGACAATGTGTCGACCCTGTTCTCGACAGCGCGCAGACTCCACTGCATGTTCCAGACTTTTTCTCTCACATTAGAAGAATCAACTAGAGAATAGAAATGATCTGTCTAGTAACTTCTAGTGACCCCCAGTGTCAGGTGTTTGCTGATGAAGGCGATGCCGTCAACCCACTGCCAGAATTACTGTGCGAGACCAAACCTTTGATGGCCGCAAAGCAACATGTGTGTTGGCATCAACGTTCGCAGGCACATCCAACGAGCATTCTATTACTTCGATCTATCCTTCTTCGAGTGTTTCGCGACGTATTCGCCATTCTGACGTTGCTATCTGAATGCATCGGCTTTATTAATGGCTCTGGTGTCGGCAAAGTTACCATGGAAGTCGTTCGTCATCACGGTCGCCTAACGGTGTATGAGGGGATTGCCATGAGTGGAAAGACGCCATTACGGGGCACAGGAGAGGCGCAAATGCGAGAACCTGGCAAGGCAACAGCACTGACGGGGGTGGTCACCACTACACTCGGGGCGGGTTCGGGATGAGCTGGACAGATAATGCCAAAGTTTGTAAAAAGAAAGTGCAGAGTGATTGGATGGCAAAAGGGGGACAGGTGTGTAAAGACACCTTCTCAGATGACCCGAATCCACGTCGCAAAGGGCGCACGACGTGCCATTCCCAAGTTCTGTCCTGGCGTGATTGGCGCTCGTCTCTGGCCGCTTGTTGATCCGCAGATTACCACTCCGAGATGTGATGGTGCCACGCGACTCGTAGAGACTAGCTGGCATGACGAACAGCGCAAAGGCCACGTCCTGCGTCAGCGCAGCTGGAAATGCGTCGTGCGCGTGCACCTCAACACGACATGTTGGAGACGAAGGTTTGGATGATTCGCGCTCCGGCGCGGAGGAGGAAATGTCACTAAGTGGTGGCGCTGTAACAAACGCGAGGCATATGGACGGCGGTGTGGATGGAGCAGCGGGAATAGGTCTGAGCTCACCGGATGGGTGGCAATTGAACCAAGCGAAGAGCAAGACTTTTTTTTTGTCGTTGGTGGTCGGCAGTTGGGATATCGGTAAAGCTAGATGAGTGGACGTAGATGCGAAATGAGTCAGGTGGAAGCAGGCGAAATCCGTGATTGGCTCACCCTGGTCTCGCCCTCTCCTCAACCACCACATTCGCCCTAAATCGCCGACTCTGTATGTTACGGACTTCACCCACTCTGTTCATTGGAGAATGTCTCGAGTGCAAATAGGAATGCAAGACATATACGAATTCAGAGGCAGAGGAGCGGAGAGCAGCCGCCGAAATCATCGCCAACTGGCACTCCTTGCGGTTCCAAGCGTCCCTAGGCGAAGTTCGGATGATCCATGGTGCTCTTAGCGCGTTTATCCATGCTGTGCGACGTTACAAACTTGTCGCAGTCTTGCGCTTCGCTCACGAGGCCAACTGCGGTGTAAATGTCAGGCTGCTCAGGTGTGGGTGACGAGCGCCTCTTCATCGCACTTAACTTATTTTAGTGCCGCTACTGTGGTTGGTGGCGTAGTCATCACTCACCCCCAAACGCTACGTCCTCATTGACGAGCTTTGGCCTGTACCGTGACGTCAAGCGAGTGTCACCATGCCCGAAGTCAGTAAGCTTCACACAGTCGTCTTCGGCCTCCGTTATCTCCTCACCTCACTCACTGGCTTTGTCCAGTCATTATTGCTTTGCGCCGCCTGCTCCTTGACTACGATCTGTGGTCCCTCCCAAGTCTCGTTGGAAGTAGGTCCTAGCCAGGGTGTGTCTTTTTTTCTCAGTGTCCATGACGACCACTGACCAATCGATCTTAGACCGGGTGACAATCGACACAATCCCCGATGATGTCCTCGTGCAAATATTTCATTTCTACGGGAATCACTGGGAAAACGAATGGCATAGACTGGTCCATGTGTGTCAAAGATGGCGGTCCATCGTGTTTGCATCGCCGCGTCACCTGAACCTGCGAATCAAGTACAGAGGGAAAAGACCCCTGTCTGAGATGATGGACGTCTGGCCTGTCTTGCCTGTGGCGATATTCTACTCGCATAATCCATCCTCGAGCTACTGGGAAAACGTAGCTGATACCCTCGAGTCGGAGCACCATCGCATATGTCATGTCGACTTGCCCGACATTCCAACATCAACATGGGAAAGATTCGCAGCAGCAATGCAGAAACCATTCCCGCAACTGACATTTCTGCGGATTTTGACAGCAACAAACACTGTGACGTTCGTTCCGGATTCGTTCTTGGGCGGATCCGCTCCACTTTTGCGAGAACTCTGGTTGGCGAATTGTCCGTTTCAAGGACTGCCGAAAGTACTTTTGTCTGCCAAACAACTTGTCTGTCTTTCCCTTTGGGATATTCCCGATTCCGGTTACATTTCTCCCCAGGATTTGATCACCGCCCTGTCGGTCATGTCCAGACTTGAATCCCTTCTCCTCGAATTCCGGTCCCCTCTATATCCGGCAAGTCGACCACCTCCGCTGACACGCTCTGTCCTTCCCGCTCTCACTTTTCTTGCGTTCCACGGCGTTCACGAGTACTTGGAGGATTTATTGGCCCAAGTCGAGGCTCCACGTCTTAACACACTCAGGATAACATTCTTCATAGACCCCGACTTTGTCCTCCCACAACTCCGCCGGTTGATCAGTCACGCAAATCGTTCAAGACATGCGACAGAGCAACTGTGAACACTTTCAGTAATGCAATCCAATTTTACATTTTCAGAGGCACAAATCGGGTGCTCTGGTTCGAAATCAGGGGCACAGAGTTGGATTGGCAGTTTGCATCACTGGCCCAGATCTGCAGCACATCCTTTCCCCGCCTCTCCAATTTGATACGACTCGAGATCGTGGATGATGTTCCTCACTTACACTGGACAGATGACATGGAAACCACACGATGGCTGGAACTCCTGGACCCGTTTATTGCCGTGAAGGATCTGCGCTTATCCCGTCGAGTGGCGCCACATGTCTGCCGAGTGCTGGTACAGCTTGTGGGAGAAAGAGTAACAGACGTCTTACCCGCGCTACAGAACCTTTTCTTGGAGGACCTCGAGTCATTGGAGTCTGTTTCGAAATATATAGAGACTCGTCGCTGCGCGGAAATTCTCTGGTCATGTGGTCCACCGTTGGGGAAGACCTGGGTAGGATCGATGAATTCTTTATGCTCCCCATCTAATTAGCATCCGATATCATTTACCTTCTGTGCAGTTATCTGGCTCCAAACACCCTTGTTGCTGTATCATTACTCAGATCTCGTCTTTTGAATCTAATTCAGAAAACACCTCTCATTATATGCAACACTCATCTGGAGGTTTCTTCCAGGTGCACACTCATGCACACTTTTCTAAACAGTCTCACACGTTTCTTGAGGCGCTTACACACGAGGATCAAATCGAATATGAATACATGTCATTACAGGTGTGATATATCGCAGCGATTACATTGAGATCTCCATGCAAGGCTGACGATCAGACGAGACGAGGAAGGGAAGAAAGCCTGAGGCCCTCGGTATATTCTGCTACTCGTCTCCAAAGACAAGGCCGAATTCATATACATAGTCTTCTTCTCTACCAGTCCGATATCGTATACGACCGAGTGCATGATCCGGAGGCGGGTGTTAGGGGTATGGGAAAGAGGTGGTCTAGAACGCGCGACGCGGTATGCGCTCAGTCGGTAACGGGGTATACCATGGCCGACAGGTATAGTGTAAAAAAGAATGAGGTAATGACTGAAAAGATGTGGAACGTACGCGGAGAAGGCGGTCTCGAACGCGAGAGGGGCGCGGGTGGTGGCGACAACGGGGTCATTAGGCCATCGGCGGTGAGCCTAGTCCGGTACAGAGGAGAACGAAAGAAGGGATGTAAAAGTGGTAAAAACGTACGCAGAGTCGAGTCGGAGAGGCGGGTATGTACAAACGAAACGGTTTCGAACGCCATCAGAAGACGACGACGAGTGCAGAGGCGTCGGACGAGACCCTTCGGCCGTTTAGGATTGTGCCGGACTTGTCGAGAGCGAGGGCACAAGTGTCGAAAAGCTTTCCATCTGTGTGTGAGGTCGAGGCGGAGACGAGGAGAGAGGAGGCGGGTGAGGTGGAGGTATGGGAGGATATGGCGTCTGTTCGAATTCTTGCTTTCGTTGTCGTAGTCACCTTACTAAAGAAAAGGATATATGCAGTGTCAGAGGAACGAGATATGCACGGCACTGGTTGCCAGTGGTTTGAACGGCGTTCAAGGGTAACAGGGGTGGCGGTGGTGAGCAGGGTTCTTTAGCTATTGAGAGGCGGAAGCGAGGGCGTTGGTGGTGTGTTCGCGATATGAATGTGTAGAGCATAAATCGGAACGAAAGACGAGAGCAGTCGCCGAGAACACCGCCAACTGGCGTTCAAAATCATATTGCTAGCGTCCTTATCCATGCCGGGTGATCTTCACGAACATGTGCTTTGCTCACGAGGCCAACGGCAGTGTAAACCTCATACAAGGCGTGGGAGACGGGCGCTTCATCGCACTTATGCGGCTGGCTCGTGGGTAAATCCAGATGATCACCTTTCTCCAGGACGCTACTCACATCCTCACTGGTGAGGTTTCGCCTGTACGTCGAGAGAGTGTCACCGTGACCATGTCTGAAGTGAGTAAGCTTCACAATTCCGTTATCACGTCTCATTACTCACCGCTTCGACCAGTCATTATCGCCTTGCGCCGCCCGCTCCTCGACCACGATTGGTGGAGCGTCGTTGGAAATTCCTTGTGAACATCGCCAGGGTGTGTCGTTTTCTCCCAGTGTCCATAACGACCACTGACTAGTCGATTTTAGACCGAGTGACAATCAACATGCTGTCCGATGATGTCCTAGTGGAAATATTCCATTTCTATGTGAATTTGGGGACACGGACAAACGGATGGCATACACTAGTCCATGTATGTCGAAGATGGCGACATGTCGTGTTCGCATCTCCACGTCGCCTGAACCTGCGACTTGAGAATACAGGACAGAGACCGATGTCCGAGATGCTGGACGTCTGGCCAGTCTTGCCTGTGGTGATAAGACGTCGTTTCAACTCGTCGAACTCCTGGGAAAACGTAGCTGGTGCCCTCGAATCGGAGCATCACCATCGCATATGTGAAATCCACCTGCCCATGATCCTGACATCACATTGGGAAAGATTCGCAACAGCGATGCAGAAACCATTCCCGGAGCTGAAATGTCTGAGCATTGAGGTGGCCAACGATACGGTGACGTTCCTTCCGGATTCGTTCTTGGGCGGATCCGCCCCACTTCTGCGACAACTCTGGTTGGAGAACTGTCCGTTCCCAGGTCTTCCTAAACTACTTTTGTCCTCCAATCAACTGGTCGATCTTTACCTTTCGAATATTCCCGATCTCGGTTACATTTCTCCCCAGGATTTGGTCACCGCCCTGTCGGTCATGTCCAGACTCGAAATCCTTTACCTTAAATATCGATCCCCGCTATATCCGGCAAGTCGACCTCCACCTCCGCTCACACGATCAGTCCTCCCCGCTCTCAGAGAACTTGTGTTCTGCGGCGTTCACGAGTACTTGGAGGACTTGCTGGCCCAAATCGGGGTTCCCCTTCTCAATGAACTCTACGTAATATTCTTCATGGACATCGACTTTGTCGTCCCCCAACTCCACCGGTTGATCAGTCAAGTAGAATCGTTCAATTCATGTGACAGTGCAACCATGCACACTTCCGATCGCGCAATTCGATTCACAATTTCCACAGGCACAAGTCAGCTTTGGGAGCTTTTGTTAGAAATCAGGTGCACAGAGTTGGATTGGCAGCTTGCCTCACTGGCCCAGGTTTGCAGCCCATCCTTTCCCTTTCTCTCCACTTTGGTACACCTCGACATAGTGGATGGTTTTCCTCAATCACACTGGAAAGATGACATGGAAGCCATTCAATGGCTGGAACTCCTGGCCCCGTTCACTGCTATGAAGGATCTGCGCCTAACCCATCAAGTTGCACCACATGTCTGCCAAGCGCTGGAAGAGCTCGCGGGAGAAAGAGTAACAGAAGTCTTACCCGCGCTCCAGAACATCTTCTTAAGGGGCCTCGAGCCATTGGAATCAGTTCCGAAATATATTGAAGGATTTGTCGCCGCGCGAAAACTCTCTGGTCACCCTGTGGCTGTCCATTGTGGGGAATAGGACCTAGGCAGGATCGATGAGTTCTTTATGCTCCCCATCTAATTAATATCTGATATCATAACCTTCTGTGCGATTTGACTCGAGTCAGTCTAGTCACTGTACTGTAAGGATACTCTTGCGGCGTTACGTGTGAATTGGACCGGAATCGCCCTACCGGAACGCGCGCGTCGACACACACCTCTCCATCTCTTTCTCTCCCTCTCTCCCTTGCACACACTCCCGCCGCCTCGACTGTCCACGCGAGACGCATGCGCACAACGTTAACCCCCCCGCCTTCGCCTATAAGCCGACAAAAACCCAAAACGAAAGGCCGAAGAATATCGACTGACGCCACCGCCCTCGCTTCCAGTGAACGGCGATTCCTCCTCCATTCCCGCCTGTCCGACCCTGCTCCTTTCCCCTCTTAGTTACTTTTCCTTTCCTTCTAATTAGATATTCGTATCGTTCGTTCTTGACCACGCGCACGCCCCGTTCGTCTCGCGTTCCGGGGTATTTGTCTTGTTCTTCTCTCTTTCTCCTTAGCTACCACCTATATAGGTTTGCCTCTATCTTCGAGTACAGTACATAACATACGTGCCCCGCCCATACCTATCGAACAGAAACCGTCCCCCCTCTTCCTCTCCTTTGTCTACCCATAGTCACGCCCACCCTTAACGCAATCAAAGGCACGCCAACGTGTCTGTCTTCAGTGCCATTACTCAGATCTCGTTCTTCTAACCTTATGTGATACCTTGAATCCAATGCAGAACACAACCCCTGTCATACATCTGTTGATGTTTCTTCCAAGCATGCACTCATGCTCACGTCCCTTGTCGATTCTATCAACATCATACAGTTCTTCAGGCACCCAAACACATGATGACACTGCATCGAATATGAATACAAGTCTGATAAATCACGACAATACATCCACACTGATATCTCTGACACCAGAGGAACATCCACTTCCATCGCTACGCCCACGCCTGATTTCGATCCACGGTTGGTTCATGAATGAGGATCAGTCTATCGACAAGCCAACCGCAACCTGCAAAAGACGGAAGAAATTGAAGTGTAAATGAACGAGCCACAGACGGGATGAGGGAGTGACAGGAAACACAAGTAAATGAGTGTGGTCCACTATGATCGCAGCGCTTGCTGTCACCTTGGTCACCGCTACGCCGTTAGCCTGCGTGGTGTTGTTCCATTTGCGGCTTCGATGTTAGGCATTGCCATTCCCGGTCCTCCTCCATTACAAGTTTCGGGAGTTTGACCGGCGCAGACGTTGTGTATTGATTACTTTTGGGAATATCTAGCCATGGCGAAGGCGGCGCGGCCGACCCACACCCAGAGATCACCGTACGAGCTAGGGCGCATGACGGCCACCCCAAAGTTGTGTGTAGTGAACTCGTATCCATCCTTGTGTCAATTCCTCCAGGTACATCCCACGAACGTTCGATCTCCTCCCGCTCCTAAGCTCTATCCTTCTTCGCGACATTTTGCTGTTCTGCTGTCGCTGTTCGAAACGCGTCGACGTCACTGAGGTCGCCTGTGTCAGCAAAGTTGAGGTTGAGCTCGGTGATATCATCTAATGGAGCACGCGGGTATGGCCACAGCGACGAGTCCCAAGGCACAAGCGCACAGGTTGCGGGGGAGGTGCCGTTGCTAGGAAGACATACGGCTGCGACAGTGGCCGGATTGGTCACCGATACACACAGGGCGGGGCAGATTTGCGATGAGCTTGTATTGACGGTGTAGATGATGCTGAAGTTGGTAGAACAGAAGGTGCAGAGTGATAGGATGGCAGAGGGGGAACAAGAGTGTAAGACACCTTCTCGGATGATACGAATCCACGTAGCAAAGGGCGCAGCACGACGTCCCCCAGCTCGTGTATCCTGGCATGATAGGCGTGTGTCTGTGGTCGTTCGTAATTGTGCCGCTCACCACTGCTATCCTCGTCTCGGAGATGTAACGATGTCATGCTACTCGTGTGACTCGGTAGCGTGTCAAACAGCGCAAAGATCACGTCCTGCATGGGCAGCTGGGAATCCGTCGGCCATGGAGAGTGAACGAGTTGCACCGGAACATGACATGTCGGAAGCGGGGATTCAGACGACTCGGGCTTGAGCGCGGAGCAGGAAATGTCCTCAAGCGGGTGCGCTGCAGCTAACGTGAGGCATGCCGTCAGTAACAAGGGTCACAATATGACGCCAAAATCATGCAACAGTGTAACAGATCACGTCGAATTTCATGTCCACAGCTTATAATGTAGGCTAGGGAGAGATGCGGACTGACATGCCGGGCTGACCGTGGTCTGGAGTGTGTGCGTGTTGACAGCGATGTAGTCCTTCGGACACAGGCTCGCTTTGAATCTGTGATAAAGATGCGCACAAAGACGCCAGTGCATAATACATTATGAATCCATTCAACAAACTTTGACAGGCAAGACAATCATCACAAGAAGCAAGCAAGAGACGCACGTCACTCACCATCACTGAGAAGATAGCTTCACCTACATTGCCAATGTGCCCAACTCTCCTGTACGATGGCAGCTGGGTTCCCTATCGTTCTCCATCCTCCATCAAAGGAGCACTGTGCCCACGTCGTATCATCGGCCTCGGGTGACGTGCTTGACTTGTCATGTCTGCGATATGGGTGTGCAAATGAATGTGGCTAAAGTCAGCCTTGGACACCTGCTAATCGCGGATCCCGTGGTAGTTCAAGGATTCCTCGACGGGGGGTGATTGCAATTGAGGATTTACTATCACTGGGGCAAGGTAGGAAGCGAAATCACCTGCAGGGAAGAACAGAACAGGCGACGGACACCTCACTACTGATGCGTGGTAGGTCACGGACCTCGTCCGTTCCGTTAAGTGAAACAGAGAGGAGCGGCGAGCTGCCGGCCCGTGGGTAATTCCTGACGATCACCTTACCCCAGACCCACGCTGATGAGCTTTCGCCTGTGAGTCGAGCGAGTTTCACCATGCCTGAAGTGACTAACTTTCGCATAGTCCTATTCGGCGACTCCGTTATCACGTCTCCTCATTATGTGCTGGCTTCAATCCAGTCATTATTGCATTGTACCGCACGCTCCTCGACTACGATCGGTGGTCCATGCCGAGCCTCGTTGGGAGTATGTCCTTGTGAACATCGCCAGGGTGTGCCTATATTGCTCAGTGTCCATAACAACCACTGACCAGTCGATTTTAGACCGGGTGACAATCAACACGCTCCCTGATGATGTCCTATTGGAAATATTCCATTTTTATGTGGATCGCTGGGGCATATGGACGAACGAATGGCATACACTGGTCCACGTATGTCAAATATGGCGAGATGTCGTGTTTGCATCGCCACGTCGCCTGAACCTGCAACTTGAGTACACAGGAAAGAGACCGATGTCTGAGATGCTGGACATCTGGCCAGTCTTACCTGTGGTGATAAGATGTGGTCACCAGTGGCGTCCCCCCATCTCGAACTCCTGGGAAAACGTAGCTGTTGCCCCTCGAATCGGAGCACCACCATCGTATATGTCAAATCAACCTGTGTAACATTCCCACATCACAATGGGAAAGACTCGCAGAGGCGATGCAGAAACCACTCCCGGAGCTGACAGAACTGCAGTTTCGGGTAAGAAATAGCTCTCCGGCGGTCCCCTTCTGGGCGAATTCGCCCCACTTCTGCAAGACCTCAGTTTGAGCAATCGTCCATTTCAAGGGTGCCGAAAGTACTTTTGTCCTGCTGCCAATCACCTTGTCTATCTTAACCTTTGGAAATTTCCCCATTCCGGTTACATTTCTCCCCAAGATTTGGGCACCGCCCCTGTCGGTCATGTCCAGACTTGAATCCCTTTGGCTTGCATTCCAATCCCAACTATATCCGGCAAGTCGACCTCCACCCCCTCTCAAACGCTCTGTCCTCCCCGCTCTCACTTTTCTTGCGTTCTGCGGGCGTTCCCGAGTACTTGGAGGACTTAGTGGCCCAAATCGAGGCTCCTCTTCTTTACAGAACCGAGATATCATTCTTCATAGTCCCCGACTTTGTCCTCCCACAACTCCGCCGGTTGATCAGTGACGCAAATCGTTCAAGACATGCGACAGAGCAAACTGTGAACACTTTCGGTGGATGCAATCCAATTTAACA